>ONZH01016955.1:0-29253 GCA_900303285.1 Rhinella marina | reverse complement strand
GGCTTCAGTAGGTACACCACCTCTGTCGTCCGCAGAAGCGGCCACTATGAGGAAGGCCACGGTAAGAACATCCCCTTTTCAATTGAGAACAAGTGGAGACTTGTAGGAGGATGACAGTTTTCTTCGGCAGTGGATTCACCTTCCCCTTTATCATTGCCAGACAACAGTTGGTGAAAAAGTAATTGGCAATGATGAAGAAAATGTAACGGTGCAGTGGACCGTCTGTGAAGCAAACCTATATATTCCCACCATGCCAGCTATGGGTTGTACATAAACTAATAACAGGAAAAAAAAAATATTTTACAGAAGGGTCAACTACAGACACTCCTAAACAATTTTTTAGGAGGGTCAACTTCGGACACTCCAAAACAAATTTTTGGGAGGTTCACCTACAGACATTTGACTGCTACATCAATCTAACTTGGTCACTTGTTGGTGTCACTACACTGTCACCATGCTGTGTCAGGCTTATGCCTGTGTCGTGGGGCGGGGGATAGCACAGCAGTGCCAGCATGAGCAGTGGTGTCACCTGCAGGCGGTGATGGACCTTTGTTGCACCTAGTTGGGTGCTTCCCTAACATGTGATGGGCATGTGTTTCGCCTTTCTTGGTCTGAGTGAGCACAATTGCCATGAGGGTAACCACCAGGCTGTTGCAGGAGAATTTGGGGTAATGGTGGGATTAGGCAGCCTCAGAGGCATCCATGCATGCTGCCCCTGCTGTTTCCTGCCCATTTCCGTGGTGTTTCCTTCATTTTCTGATGTTTCCAGGTTTTCACCCAGCCTTCCCTAGGCAGAGCCTTGGTCCCCTGCAAAAAATGCTTGAGTCTCCCATTGACTTCAATGGGGTTCGTTACTCGAAACGAGCATTCGAGCATCGGGAAAAGTTTGTCTTGAATAACGAGCACCCGAGCATTTTAGTGCTCGCTCATCTCTAATCTTAACCAAAAGGACGAGAATTTTTTATTACGGTCTGCTTTTCAGGGTATGTCATCATGCCACTCTCCGGCCTGATGGTGCTGTCGACGCCGACTCCACATACCGTCTCCTAGCTGCCTCTATGTCAAAATTAGGTAATTGTTCCACTCTGTGGCCTCCAAATTGTACTACTACTTCCTCTGCTGCTGCCACTTCCAGGGTCTGTCATTCTGCCACTCTGTGGCCTACTCATGCTGCTGCCAACTAGCCACACTGTCGTCGTGCCACTCTATAGTCTGCTGATGCTGCTGCCACTGCTATTTCCAACCTGTCTTTGGGGGCTCTGCTTGTATAAGCGTGTAATAGAACAGGTTCTGTCGAAATGTATGTGGAATCAGTGAATTGGTGTAAAAGGCGTGTGCTTTTGGCGCTCTAGTAGGATCTTGGGCCTCTGCACGATTCTTTATAGCTGGCGCTAACATTGTCTTGTAAGGCTGATTTCAGACTTGAGTTGTTTGGTGAGTTTTGGCCCCTTAACTGCCCAAATACATAAAAGTGTGCAGCGATTCTAAGAGTGAAGTCTGTTATGTGCGTGTCACACTTCGTCACAGTATTCTTTCACTACCACAGTAGACTCCCTATAAGTGTTGAGCGAGCATGCTCGGCCAAACTCGCTGTTCGTGTACTCGAGTGCAATGCTAGGATTCACTGTAATGTTGATTTGTACGCTAATGCTACGCATTGTACGCTAATGCGTACGCATTTGGACGCTAATGTGTACGCATTGTGTGCTAACGTGTACAACTTCAGTTAATTAGCATACTTTTACGAGTGAAAGGAGTAAAAGAGGAGAAGTCGCGATTCTGACCTTTTCCTATTAACCAGACACCCTCCCCCCTTCCAAGCGGGGGGGGGGGGCCTGGTTTAGTCCCATTGACTAACACTATGCGTTTTACTGCAAGGCACAGTGTTCTACACCGCTATCCAGGCTCTCTGCAGCCCGGAATTAGCCGTTTTTTAACGCGATTCCCAACAAATTTATTTGGATCGAAGCAAATCTTTTCGGAAAATTCGGCGAACCAGCCGAATCGAATTTTTGAAAAATTCGCTCATCTCTAGTTTTAAGCATAAATTTATATTGGAGCAGCGCTGGAGAAATCGTGTTTCAGATGTGTGCCAGGGTTGCCGTGTTCTGTGTTGGGAGGGACAGTTTGATATTGGAGCAACTTCATCTAAGGTGGTTTTGAAGGTCTGGTTGTAATGATTGGCAGACAGGACAGGAGAGGGAAGAGATTGGGGTAAGAGCTAATTGTAGGGTGTTAATAAGTTACTGTAAATGTAATGTTATGCTAATGTAAAAAAATGAAAATCAGATATCATATAGTACATGACAATCTCTTTCTAACAAAGCTAGAACCAGCCCTGTACCTCACATGGATCCAGAGATTTCCCCACTCATTGCTCTGCTAGATTTTTTAACAAGCTGACAGGTCAAGGGGAGTGTCTTTTCTGCTTCAGGCAATGGGGAGTGTCTCAGCTCTCCCTATCACAGCTCAAGAGGCAGTTGAAGGATGAAACTGAGCATGTGCAACCTTGTCAGTGAGCAGGACAAAGAAATAAGAAAAAAAACATCAGGTGGCGCTATACAGATACATTTCATTCAATAACTCAGTGGCGATACTAAATTATTAATTACATGCAATTATAAAAGTATTCAGATCCAGGAGCTGGTTTGAAAACTGTAGAATATTTTTTGTGGAACAGCCCTTTTAAGTTATGAGATCTGGCAGAGGATCTCAAAACCTGAATTAAATTGATCCGCTACATTTACTACATATGGCTGTATTAAATCAAAACACAACTGGTATGAAAATCATTGTAAGTCAATGGGCACCGGATCCGTTTTTTTACGGTAATGAAGAAAACTGATTCGGCACCATTGACTTACATTGATTTCTGTGCCAGTCCGGTTTGTTGCATTTTGCTTGCTTGCAGAAGTTTTATGTGTCAGGCCCCAAAACACAAATGAAATGAAATAATGCATCTTGATCAGTTTTGTCCCCCTTGACAATGAATGGGGACAAAGAGATCCTCTGCTGAAGCTCAAAACTTAAATTAATGCAGATGTGAAAGTAGCCATAGAAACCCATGGGGTGGAAACTTGCAATCCCGAGAACCTAATGCAATTTTATCTTGAAGTGCAGGAATGTCCTTCTCAAGAAGATATAGATATGATCAAATCACTTAATGACACAGTATACAAGTAACACACTTCTCAGTGGCCAGATATTACTGATAGTTCCTCAGTAATGCTGCAAAAATTAATAAACTAGGTCATGAAGTTCCATTCTGTGCAGATGTTTTATCATAGTTTCAGGCACGAAGTATGGGATTAGGTACATGACCAGTGGTGACCTTTCTTCAATAGCGATAAATCATGTACCCTGTACAACTGAAACTGGGAAAAAGTGGTGTCTTGTCTGTGCAATTTGAGCCTTGAAAATTAACTCCAAAGCTACTATAAAAGCTGTCCTTAATTTTTTTCACAATTGGTTATTACAATTGGTACCTAGTATAATACTGTGCAGACTTTCATTATTTTGCATTTTTAAATTATAAAAAAAAAAAGTTCTTGGACACTATAATTGAAATGAAAAACTTGGTGAACTTACCAATTATCCATTACACAATTTTTGAAGGGGTTGCCCCAAGTATAAAAGTTATAACTGCCAGAAATAGCCAAGCATTGTACTTGGTAATCTCTGGCAGTCCAATAGAGAATAAATGGAGTGACAAGACGCTCCTTCTAGATGGGAATAAGGAATCTCTGTTACTGAGCCAATAACTGGTTGAGAAAGGTTATCATTGCTGCCAGTTATTGATTGAGCAGCATTCACAGTCTTTTTAGTGATGACCTGGTAATTATTGGTATGGCAGCGGCGAGGATTGGCATGGTGAGTATGAGAGGTTTTTTTTTTTTTTTTTTTTAACTATTTTATGTCCATGAGATGCATTTTTTATAGGAAAAGCCTTTCAATAAAATATTTTCTCTGGTTTCCCATAAATTTTAATTTAAGTGTTAATTAGTAGTTGACCAATAAAGAATATGCATAAAATAAACATAATACAATGCAATGCTTTTTAGTTGTGTAATTGATGTAGACTTATGTAGAAAAAACAATACAAATGAACGTTGTTCTTGGATCCTAGTTTTCCTTCCTTGAAAGGAATTTGGAAAAAATTGTTCTTATCAATATATTATTTTCATATTAAAGGACACATTTGTCTGTTGTTTGTCTACTGATATATACTGCAAAAACCAACAAGGCCCCACAAATTAAGGTCCTATTACACTAACTGTGTAAAACTGCATACACTGACTCACTGATCAGGCAAACTATAGGGAATAATTGTTTATTTGCATCTTACTAAACAGACATCATCAATACATTTGCAGCATCTTCATGCATATATTCTTCGATATAGAAGGGGACAATGTCTACTGTCCTTCAAAAGTTGTATACAGTTTTCACAATAAATGGGACGTAGTCCCTCTTCGAACTTCATTCAGAGTACATATAATACATACTGAGTAGAAATATATCCACAAGAGATCAGAATACATACAAATTCAGTAAATTCTATATTTGCATTGTAAAAAAACAATTTAAGTACTGGCCACAGTCTAACCGGAGGCAGTAAAAAAGAATAACCTGGCCAAAATAGGATTGAGGTGCTTGAAAAAGGCTCAATAGAGCCAAAACGTCGCCATGCTGTATTATTGTTTTCTAAATAAACACCAAATTTGATGCAACTATCTGGAGTGCTGTGGATCTCTACATGAACAAACTAGGATTGTAGCATCGTATACTGTGCATTACACTAAACATACAATTTTGAGTAGTATGGTGATGTCAATCATCTGCTCTGCACTTGCAGGCACTATGTGTTAGAATACCATTGTGGAGAGTGTATATAATCAAAATTATTTGTACAATTAAACTAATGATGAGCAAATCACTTGAAATTTGCTTTGTTTCTGATTTTTCAAAAAGTTCGGTTCAATTAGTCGCACATTGAGATTGGTGCAATTGCCCAGAAAATTGGTATATAACACCATGTAGTCTCCTTAGACTTTTTATAAAAGGTGTTATCTCTTTTTGCCAACTTGTTATGAATTTTTGCTCGACAAAAGGAAAACATGCCTCCATTTTTAAACTTCTGTCAGTATGTAAGCAAGAAAGCATACAGCTGGCCATTCTTTCCGGCTTTGCTTCCCACTGAGATGGGGCTGGTGTTGTGATCATCATCATCAATAATAAAATGACAATGATAATATTTAAAATGAGTCCAAAAAGGGAATTGCAATCAGAGCACTTTAAGCTTTGTGATCTTCAAATTGCCCTTTGTATAAAATTGTTTGATGGCATGATTTGATAGATAAGCCATACATTTGATTTAACCTCTTTCCACTACTAGAATTTGTTGGGTATAGCCTGGAAATCCTAGTTTGCTTCCCTTTATAATGCTAGTAATCATTTGGATTTTGAACACTCATCAGAACTCTGAATATACAACTAATTACCAGCCCACCATCTTCTCCTGAAAGTAGGCCACAGTCTGATGAAGAACATTTCCTGGCTTACTTACTGCTCTTTTTTTAATTCTGGTCTTAAAAAGAATAGATTTTGATTTGGTGAGCACAAATTTCAATTCATGTTCTTATAAATTTTTGAGCTCATGACAGCACCTACAGTACATTGTTCTAATCCCATTCAATTCATTCAAGCCTCAGCTGAGGAATGACCTACAGCTGACTTTCTCAATAACTTCCTCTTTAATTTGATTTGTTTTTAACATACTGAATATGCTTTTGCAAAAAGCATTTCTATGTTGAATAAGTAGAACACACTTTAATAGTTGTGAAAGCAATTTAAACTTCAATTGCAAAGTCACCGGTTATATAATCCGTGAACTGTAATTCTATAATATATGAATTCTGCCCTGGTAAGAGAAAAAGTACTATTTCACAATTGTTGGGGCATCTTCAAGTATTAACCCCTAAATAACCAGGCCTGATAAAGGCCTTAACCCTTTCAGCCCCGGAGGTTTTTTTTTTCCCCCCGTTTTCGTTTTGCGCTCCCTGCCATCATACAGCCATAACTTTTTTATTTTTCTGTTCACATAGCTGTATGAGGACTTGTTTTTTGCAGGACAAGTTGTACTTTCCAATGCCACCATTTAATATTGCATATGTTGTAGTGGGAAGCGGGAAAAAAATTCCAAATCAGGTGAAATTGCAAAAAAAACCACAATTTCGCCACAATTTTACGGGTTTTTTTATTTACGGCGTTCGATGTTCATTAAAACTAACCAGTTACTTTCATTCTACTGGTCAGTACGAATACCGGCGATACCTAATATGTATAGTTTTTCTTGCGTTTTGATAGTGATAAAATAATTAAATTTGGAATTTTTTTTGTCATATCTTGACCCCTATAACTGTTTGGTATTTATGTGTATGTAGCTGTATGGGGGCTCATTATTTGCAGGGTGATCTGATCTTTTTATTGATACCATTCTGGTGTGTGTATGACTTTTTAATCGCTTTTTATTTAAATTTTTAAAGAAAAAAAGCAACAAAAAATGGCAAATCGGCCATTTTGACGCTTTTTTTCCGTTTCGCTGTTTTCCGTACGGAAAATAAATTTTTATATTTTTATAGTATGGGCGTTTTCGCACACGGAGATACCCATGATGTGTATTTTTTAAATTTTTTTACTACTTTTATTTTTGTTTTGGGAAAAGGGGGGTGATTTGAACTTTTATGTGTTTTAATTTTTTTTTAAACTTTATTTATTTAATTTTTTTACACTTTTTTATAGTTCCCATGTTTCATCCGTAGTCGATTCGCTTATCCCTAGTTATGACCAGCCTGCAATCCATCAGTGGTGGTCGTACCTGCACACTATAGGAAAGAGCGCTGGCCTCTCTGGTGGCCGGGACTGCGGGTTGTGCACATAGGCTTGTGCTTTTTCCTACAGTGTGCATGTACAACCACCGCTGCTGGATCACAGGGTGGTCATAACTATGGAAACGGTCAATGTATAATGTGATGAAAAAATGAATCCAACCAGCAAAGGAAATAATATGGATAATAACAATACATTAGTATGTGGTTTGAATTAACTGAGAGAACTGATAGAAGATCAACTGTATGTGCAAATGGAGCAGACGGCCCAGGCTGGCACAGCAGTGATAATGGGAGATTTTAACTATCCAAATATAGATTGGGAACATGGTTCTGCTTCTCTGCTGCAAAGCTGATAAAATTCATCAGCTTTTTGCAGGATAATTTAATGGGCCAGTTTGTAGAAGATCCTTCTAGAGGCGATGCTCTTCTGGATCTAGTAATTTCTAACAATGTAAAACTTGTGAGCAATGTCACTGTCTATGAAAACCTTGGTAACAATGACCACAATATAATTATATTCCAACTAAACTGTAAAAAAACAAACTCAGGTCGTTATAGCAAACGCAGTTAAAGGCTATGGACACTTTTGTGCACTAAAAATCAATAACCCCATATCTTACCATAATGCAGCACAGAAAAAAATTGCACTTGTTAGTTTTCTGGTATCAGCTTTGCTTCACGTGCATTCAGATATGCTCTGATGTGATTTTTGCTGCCTGCTGTCTTCTCTTGAGAAGCTCTGTGGGCGTTCCTGTTGATTTCACATGCACTAGCACAGAGCCCCGCCCCCACATCCTGTCACACAGCACAGCTAGCAGCCTCTAACATACAGTATAAGCTAGCTTGCAAGTAACTTGGTAGTGAGATTTCATTCCAGTCCACAACATGGTGAGTCTTCCAGTATGCTACAGCCTGTAGTCAGCAGATCTAGTTCTCTCTTTCCCTTCTGTAGAAAGTCCATTATTTGTAGACACAATAGATATTTCTGCTGATAACGTCAGTGTAGATATCTATAGTCAGAACCATGGTGTTATAAGCATGATAGAGATCTCATTACTGACAGCTCTCACTACATGCGCTCTCTTCTGAGTACAGTATTGTGTGCAGTCCGCACAGTGAGCGGTCACTTGTCCCACACAGATTAGTATAGTGACGACACACAATGCTATGTACACACAGAAGTACATGGGGGGCGGGATTTATCAAAACTGGTGTAAAGTAGAAATGGCTTAGTTGCCGATAGCAACCCATCAGATTCCTCATTTCATTTTCCAGTGAAGCTGTGAAAAATGAAAGGTGGAATCTGATTGGTTGCTATGGGCAACTAAGCCAGTTCTACTTTACACCATTTTGATAAATGATTATATATATATAAAGAAAAAAATGTCTGCACTCTCAAACACTTTATTCACCCCTGTGGTCGCAATGTTTTCAACTCAGAGTCTTCTTCAAGCTATGAGCTGAAACATTGAGACTAGTGTTTCAAGTTTGGCTTACAAGGTTTAGGTTATCTAAGAATTCCATAATGGATTCTGCTACCATGGAGCAAAAGGGCCTAGTCACATGACTGCAACTGTTTTGCAGTCCGCAGACACCGGCCATGTGCTTTCCGCATTTTGTGGTCCGCACATGGCCGGCACTGAAATGCCTATTCTTGTCTGTGGTTGCGGACAAGAATAGGACATGTTCTATTTTTTTCCGGGGCCGGGGAATGGAAGTGTGGATGTGGACAGTACATGGTGTGCTGTCTGCATCTTTTGCAGCCCCATTGAAAATTGCAGAACAGATGCAGATTAGAGATGAGCGAATCATTCAAAAAATTATTCGACAAACTTTTCCTAAGATTCGAATATTCGACAAATAGATTTGTTGTATTTGCGTACAAAATATACGTTATTATGTGCTATTAGCGAACATTCGCGCTCTAATAACGAACGTTCATTTAAAAAATGTACGCAACTTCTTAGAAGACATACGCAATAGCTTACGAATCCTCAGCATACTATTGTCTACACGATTACGTAATACGCAGGCACGTATGACGAGAGGCCGCGGCGTGCACTCAGAGGCAGAGCGAATATTCGAAAATGGCATCCAGGCGATCCTCATCATTTAGCTCCGCTGCACAGCTGAAATACATAGTCCGGCTGATGGACGGCCAGGATTATGATTTACAATGGCACACACTGCCACCCAAACCAGCATAAAAAGGAGGTGATCCAGCAGGTGATCCGAGGCTTGCGCCATCGTTTCGATTCCTTGCAGACCCCGGGCCAGATCCAGCATAAATGGTCAGATCCGAAATAGCCCTCAGAGGCAGTATGTATATTTGAGGTAGAACAAGTAAGGTGCTGTCTATCCGGCTAAGTGAATAGTACAACCATCCACCATACAATAAAGTGAATATGAGGACACATTGCTGTACCTGTGAAGAAATACACACAATGGGCAACATACTTGAAAACGTTGCTGAAAGGTAAAAACATTAGTGCAAACAATCCAGTGCAAACAATATAGTGCAAATACATTATAGGTATAATGTAAACATTTTAAATATCACCTACCTAGTATGCTCACGGACACGTTTAAGTCTCTTTTCTTCTGACGCTTGTCATACAACTGGAACAGAGTCCCATACTCAGTTGCAATTTGTAATCCACATAGGTAAAATTGTAATCCAAATGGGTAAAAAAATAGCAGCAAAGGTTCCTTAAAAAACCCTCTTTCAAGGGGCTCCCCAATAACCTGAAAAGGGGGAAAAAGGATGAGGCGCATGTATGCGCAACTTGGTTAAAACTTTTTTTTTTGATGGGGGGAGTCCTGACAATCCATGTCCATCTGGGTGAGGACAAACACAGGGCAACAAAAATAAAAACAAACGCCAACTAGTGCTCACCCTTCAGGTTAAGTCCACGTTGTGGCTCCCATAAAAGCTGCAGGATCCAATTCTTTACTTAAGGGCCAGCAGGTCCTCTTCACTGCTGCTGGAGCTAAAAGACATGAGAGGGCGCTCCTGCCTCACGAAAGCAACACTGGCTGCGGCAACAGACCCCCACCGACCTCTCAGGGATGGTGTTTGTAGTGACCGGACGGTCACACTGGCAAGGGCCGTGGCAACTTGGGCCTTGCCCATTACCTTGTAGTGGCCAGATACTCCCGCCGGCATACAAGGTGACAGAATCCCCGGCTGTAAGGGTAGCGGTCTTCCTCGAGCGGCGGACTGTGCGGCCTGCACCTGCCATGGCAGTTGGTATTGTACCACCGATGGCTGGTACACAAAACTGTTGGTGGTCATCTGTCCCATATGAAGGAGCGGTGGCAAAGCTGGTATCAGGGGTTCCAGCTGAGTTTGGGATTTCTCCTCAGATCGCAGAGTCCCATCATTGGTCTCATGGGAACACCGAGCCTCTTCTGAGGCCTGGGCCTCCTCACTCCAGTCTTCCGGGGGCGCTGCAGGAGTAGCTGGTCGCTTAACCACTTCCAGTCTGCCCATTGACTATAAACGTCCTGGTAGCGGATCTCTATCTCTGAATGGATGTTTTAAAACGTCCTTGAGCTTTGCCCCTTGTGTGCAGCACCTGTACATAGAAGCTCCATGACTCAGCTGCCTCCTGACAGCCAAGAACATGGAGCTTTAACCTGAGACATTTTTTCCTGGCCTCCAGGCTTTTGATCACTCTGACAAGTCGTCAAAGCGATCACAAATGCTTGTACTATCTCCCTCTCATTACTGCCGGTCACAGAGCAGTTTACAACCACATATGGGGTGTTTCTGCAAACTTCAGAATCAGGAAGATAAATATTCATTTTTTATTTGCGGTTTACCCTTGCTATCTTATAGGAAAAATGAATTAAAAATTGAAAATCTTCAAAAAAAAAATATTTATTTTTAAATTTCACCTTCCTTCTGTTTTAATTCTTGTGGGAAATCTAAAGGGTTAACAAACTTTGTAAAAATCAGTTTGGATTACATTGGGGGCTGTAGTTTCTAAAATATGTTCATTTATGGGAGGTTTCTATTAGGGATGAGCGAACTGAACCGTAACGAACCAGATTCGTTACGAACTTTCCCGAAAGTTCGGTTCGTCATCAAACCGAATTTTCAGAAAGTTCGTGACGAATCTGGTTAAAATAACGGCGACGCAAAATATACGCATATTTATTGAGAATGTACGCTAATGCGTACATATTCAGTTAAGTGGCGTACCTTTGACAACGCTAGACTGTATGTTCGTTACTTGAGTAGGAATGTTCGCAGACGCAGTATATGCGTACGCTAATGCGTACATATTCAGTTAAGTAGCGTACCTTTGACAACGCTAAACTGTATGTTCGTTACTTGAGTAGGAATGTTCGCAGACGCAGTGTATGCGTACGCTAACGCGTACATATTCAGTTAAGTAGCGTAACTTTGACAACGCCAGACTGTATGTTCGTTACTTGAGTAGGAATGTTCGCAGACGCAGTGTATGCGTACGCTAATTCGTACATATTCAGTTAAGTAGCATACCTTTAACAACGCTATACTGTATGTTCGTTATTTGTGCGGGAATGTTCGCATTAGCGTACGCATTAGTGTAAATTCTCAAATATGCGTATATTTTGCGTCGCCGTTGTAGAAGTCACTTGGATTTTTTCCACTTTTTTCATTGTAATAGCAACTGCAAGTAAACGAAACTATACCCTATCAGACTCCCATTATTGTAGCAGCAATTATTCAGCCATTATAGCAAGGTTCGTTTTAGGTTCGGTTCGTACGAATCCGAACTTCACTAAAGTTCGCCGAAGCGAACCGAACCGAACTTTTCAAAAGTTCGCTCATCCCTAGTTTCTATTATTTAAGCCCCACAAAGTCACTTTAGAACTGCAAAGGTCCTTTAAAATTAACTATTGGAAATTTTCATGAAAATCTTAAAAATTACATCTAAAATTCGAAGCATTCTAACGTCCTCAAAAAATAAAATTACATTTCCAAAATTATGCCCACATAAAGTGGACATATGGTGAATGTTCATTAATAACAATTTTATTAGATATCCCTATGCATCTTAAAAGCAGAGAAATTAATATTTAAAAAATTTAGATTTTTTTTTCAAAATTTTCAGTAAATTTTGGATTTTTTATAAATAAAGGTAAAATATATTGACTCAAATTTACCATTAACACAAAGTACAATGTGTCACAAGAAAACAATCTATGAATGGCTTGGATAAGTAAAAGCGTTCCAAAGTTATTACCACATGAAGTGACACATGTCAGATTTGCAAAATTAGGCCTGGTCAGGAAGGGGGTAAATGGCCAGGATGGGAAGTGGTTAAGGAGTTTCACCCCAGTAGCAAAGGGGCCTTGGAGGCTCTTCATAGGGGTATACACCACGTAATCCCCCTGCGTGGAGATTGTGGCGGACGGGCGGAAAATACGGCCGCTTAACAGAACAGCGGTTGACATGTAATTCTTCTGCCGCCTCCTCAAAGGCGATAAAACCTACTCCCTGTTCCACACTGAACCAAATAACAGTACCCTTTTAGCGCTCCAGCTTGGGGTCACCGGACCGTGGGTGCTCCAACACCTGAACAACCCACTCCTCTACCAACTTTTTGTATTCCCAGAGGGTCAGGGCGTTCCGTATGACAGCCTCAGGGACCATTGAATTTTTCTGAAGGGAGTAGTTCTTCCATGGCGGGAACTCCTGCCGCCTCCGCCGTGTCAGCCAATGGAGTGAACACCTCAGCAGGCACCTCAACCGACTTCTTAGGCTGCCAGACATATTGAGAGACGTAGATCTCCTCTGGTTCCTTCTCCTCATAGGTGTCGGTGCCCCACACCATGCCTCCCCAGTCAGGGCCTCGCTGTGTCGCCATCTTAATTGCCTAAGTTGCCTCGTCTTCCTCGCGCGCTGGAGAAGGGGGCGGAGCTACCGGGGAGGAGTCTGCATCGCTAATTAATTGAATGCGTACGCAACAGCGTATAGAGTAACTTATATGTAGCAATAGCGTATAATTTATAGGACAAACTACGTAGCGAATGCGTACAAAGTTGAAGCGAATCACCTAATATTCGGATTCGCTTCGCAGCTAAAAATTCCCAAGATTCGATACGAATCAACGAATCGATGAATCGATTCTCTCATCTCTAATGCAGACCCATTATGCAGACATTTGAATGGACCCTTAGTTATGGTCCGTGGTAGCACAATCCATAACATAATTCTTACAAAACCTGAACCTTGTACACCAAACTTTTTTGTGAGAGTGCCGCCATTTTTTAAATTCTTATATTGTCCTGGATTTGTTGCCAGATTCATTGGCAGCACCTCCATATTTATATACCTCCTGATGTGCTGCCATTGTTATAATATATATATGTTTGTGTGTGTATATAGATAGATATACAGTATATATAAGGATTACTCCTGCTGTTTATAAATATTTTGCTGGAGTAAGCAGTGCGTTGTGTGTGTATATATATTACTCTTTTTGTGAAGCAAGGTAACAAATATAATGGCTGTTCTGGCACAGTTTTTTTTTTCAATGTGCATTTGACAGAGTAGGTAATGTGATATTTTTATAGAGCAGGTCGTAAAGACGCACCGATACCTAATATGTCTGTTTTTTCAATTTTATTTTGGATTTACACAATAAAAACATTTCTGAAAAAAATCATGTTTTTGGGTCTCCATTTTCTGAAAGCTATATTTTTTGGGCAATTGTAAGCAGGGTCTCATTTTTTGCGGGATGAGATGACTGTTTGATTGTTACCATTTTGGGGCACATATGAATTATTGATCGCTTGGTATTACACTTTTTGTGATGTTAGGTGATAAGAAATGGCTTTTTTGTCACATTATTTATTTTATTTTTCTACAGTGTTTATCAGATGGGTTAGCTCATGTGATATTTTTATAGAGCAGGTTGTTACGGACACGGCGATACCTAATATGTCTGTTTTTTTAGGAATATATTTTGGTTTTACACAATAAGTGCATTTTTGAAACAAAAAAATCATGTTTTAGTGTCTCCATTTTCTGAAAGCTATATTTTTTATTTTTTGGCCCATTATCTTAGGTAGGGGCTCATTTTTTGCAGAATAAGATGTCGGTTTGATCGGTACCATTTTGGGGCACATATGACTTTTTGATCGCTTGGTATTACACTTTTTGTGTTGGAAGGTGATAAAAAATGGCTTTTTTGGCACATTTTTTATTTTATTTTTTTATGGCGTTCACCAGACGAGTTAGATCACATGATATTTTTATAGAACAGGTTGTTACTGCAATATTTAACATGTTTATTGTTTTTATTTTTTACATTTGTAACTAATTATATGTGCGGATATAGGATATAGGATTTTTTTTACTTCTTTTACTTTTATGACTTTAATTTTTTTTTTTTACACTTTTTTGACCCAGACCCACTTGGTTCTTGCAGATCCAGTGGGTCTGAGGCATCTTTAATACACCGCAGTACATTGTATAGTGTACTGCAGTGTATTTTCACTCACACTAAGCCTTGTCAGGCTCCTGCTTTTAGCAGGAGCCTGATCAGGCTCAGATATACCATGGCAAGCAGGATGCCTGTGAAGGTGTCCGGTTACCATGGTAACCATCGGGACGCTGCTACAGAAGCGCAACCGCCCGATGGTTAGCTACTTCCATACAGCGGTCCAAAGGAACGCAGCATGTTAGGGGTTATCAAGCAGAATGTCAGCTGTATGTTACAGCTGGCATTCTGCTGAGCTCGGCCATCCTGAATGGGGGCAGGGCGGGCGGCATTATTGAGGAGGTGGGAGGGATAGGCAGACGACAGCTTCGGGAATAAATGCAGTATCCAGGGCAGCATTCACGGCAGCATGGCAGCATTCATGGCAGCATTGAGAAGGAAGGATGGGGGGATACACCGCCAACCGCTGCTCTGGGGGGGGGAGAATGGGTGTTGCAGTTTTGACAGCATTGGGAGGGAGGGATGGATGGATGAACTGCACTGTGACAGCCATGGGGGGGCAGTATGTGTCCGTGGTTAGCCATTTCCATACAGTGGTCCCTAAGGACCACAGCATGAAAGGTTTATGTCTGCACTTTGAAGCAGACTGTCAGCATTGTGTTACAGCCGATAGTCTGCACTGCTCTGCCATCCTGAAGGCAATGTGGCTCCCATGGAGCCGAGAGGAGTTTACAGAAAATATTTTTTTTACAAAGGTGTCCATATCCTTTCATTTCAAAAAGGCAAATTTCCCAGGGTTGAGTGCTGCCCTTCAGGACCTAGACTGGCCGCAACTATTGTCACATAAATGCTAAATGGCAGTGCTTTAAATCTACTTTGGATAAGTATATTGTTAAATACATGTCTAGAGGTAACAAGTACAAGCAAATAAAATTAAACCCCACATGGCTTACAAATAGTGTAAAAAGTACAATAAATGACAAAAAGAGGGCCTTTAAGAAATACAAATCGGAGGGGTCAGCTGTAGCGTTTAATAGGTATAAAGAACTAAATAAATTATGTAAAGGGGTAATAAAATCATCAAAATACACAATGAAATACAGATGGCCAAAGAAAGTAAGACCAACCCAAAACATTCTTCAAATACATAGATGCAAAAAAACCAAGGTCAGAACATGTAGATAGATATATAGATATATAGATAGATATAATGTTATGCACTTGGGAGCCAATAATCTGCATGCAGCATATGTCCTAGGAGGAGTAAAACTGGGAGAGTCACCTGTTGTAAAGGATCTGGGTGTCTTAGTAGATCATAGACTAAATAACAGCATGCAATGCCAGTCAGCTGCCTCTAAGGTCAACAGAATATTGTCTTGTATTAAAAGAGGTATGTACTCGAGGGACAGGGATGTAATATTACCACTATACAAAGCGTTGGTGTGGCCTCACCTGGAATACGTGGTTCAGTTCTGGGCACCAGTCCGTAAAAAGGATGCCCTGAAGTTAGAAAAAGTACAGAGGAGAGCAACTAAACTCATAAAGGGCCTGGAAGATCTTAGTTGAGTGAGCAAAGATTAAATGAACTGAATTTGTTAGGCTTGGAAAAAGAAGGGGGGACATGATTAACTTGTACAAATATATAAACGGACCATAAAAAAAAATCAAGGGATGCTATTCTGTGCTAAACCCCCTCAAAAAACAAGGGACCACTCCGTACGCCTGGAGGAAAAAAAAGATTCAGTCATAAGAGGTGACAAGCATTCTTTACAGTAAGATCTGTGAACCTCTGGAATAGCCGCAGGAGCTGGTCACAGCAAATACAGTAGATGGCTTAAAAAAAGGTTTAGATTAATTTTTAATTCAAAATAACATTGAGGCTTATGACAATGTATAAAAATCTTGTTCTGCACACCCTTTCCCTTTGGCCCAACCCGTTTTTAACCCTTTCACGACCGGAGCTTTTTTCGGTTCTGCATTTTCGTTTTGCGCTCCCTGCCTTCAAACAGCCATAACTCTTTTATTTTTCTGTTCACATAGCTGTATGAGGGCTTGTTTTTTGCGGGACAAGTTGTACTTTCCAACGCCACCATTTAATATTGCATACAGTGTAGTGGGAAGCGAGAAAAAAATTCCAAACCGGGTGAAATTGCAAAGAAAACGCTATTCCGCTACAGTTCTACGGGTTTCTTATTTACAGCGTTCGATGTGCATTAAAACTGATCCGTTACTTTCATTCTACTGGTCAGTACGAATCCGGCAATACCTAATATGTATAGTTTTTCCTGCGTTTTCATAGTGATAACATAATTAGAAAGTTGCCTTTTTTTTTTTTTCCTTGTCAAATCTTGACCCCTATAACTTTTTGGTATTTATGTGTACAGAGCTGTATGGGGGCTCATTTTTTGCGGGACGATCTGAAGTTTTTATTGATACCATTCTGGGGTGTGTATGACTTTTTGATCACTTTTTATTTAATTTTTTTTAGAAAAAAAAAGCGACAAAAAACGGCAAATCGCCATTTGGACGCTTTTTTACGCCACACAATTCGCCGTATTGGAATTTTTTTTTTATATTTTAAAAGTACAGGCGTTTTCGGTCACGGTGATACCCATGATGTCTATATTTATTGTTATTTAGGTATTTATTTTTTACTTATACGGAAAGGGGGGTGATTTGAACTTTTACATCTTTTTTATTTTTTATATATTTTTTAACATTTTTTTTTAATTTTTTTTTTACTATTAGAAAGCTCAAATATGGGCTTATAAATTGTGGCTTTTTTTTTTTTTCTTTATGAGCAATTCTGGGTTTTATAGGCTCAGAAAACCATCAATTGCTCATTTCTTATCCTGGCCTGCCATCTAGTGGCCAGAATAAGAATTGCAGTTTGAAAACTGTAATCCTCACCAGCGAGGATTACAGTTTTCATATGGTGTACAGACACCCTGATTGGTCACACGGGGTGTCTGTACACCACCCGGAAGCGAACGCTTCCGGGTTTAGACGCAACTAGATGCCGTGATCACGTGTGATCACGGCATCTAGTCAACCCGGAAGACGCCGCCGATGTGGTAGGTAGCGGCAAGTCTCTGCTGTTAGAAACAGCAGAGACTTGCCGGCCATGACGCCCGCCGCACCCGCGAGCGGGCGCCATGTGCCCGCATCGCCCCAGCGCCGTACATGTACGGCGCTGGTCGCGAAGGGGTTAAAAGGAAGATGGACATTGATCAAGGGATCGACATAGCAGGATTACAGGTTGGACTTGGTGGACTTTTTTCATCCTTAACAACTATGTAACTTTCTCTACATAATACATGCATTTGCTGAAGTGTGACAACCCCTTTAATGACCAGTAATTTTCTGTGTTTTTGCCTCTCTGCATTTCAGCAGCCATACCTTTTATCTTTTCATTGAAGTAACTGTCTGAGGCCTTATTTTATGCAGGAGAGATGTTATTATTCTTTGGCGTTGTTCTGGGATACATATAAATTTGATGTAATTTATACATTTGGTATAATTGTTTTTGCTGCTGAAATATAGAGATATAATTTTTACAGCATTCATTTTTCAAACTAGTTTGTCAGGTTATTATGGTCATATGGATACCTAATATGTGTATTATTCGTTTAATGTGTGCAAAATAAAATGTATTTAAAGGGAGTCTTTCACCTATTTTTCACCAATATAACTAAGAGAACTAACCCACAGAAGATTGCATACACATCCCAGACATACCTGTCTGCACTTTGTGTCTGTATTCCATGTCCGGGAAAAGCACTTTTATTATGCAGGAAAACAGCTCCCAAGTGCCCAGCTCTGCTGCTGCAAGTGCCCAAAGCAAACCAGACTGAAGAGGGGAGGGCTGCTTTAGCTGCTCATATCTTGGGGTTGGTAGCAGATAGAAAACTGGTTCTGACCTTCTATGAAAGCTGGCATTCCAAGCTTTCAACTGATACCAACATCACTGTATTGTATCCAATATATCATAAGATATAGCTTAGAAATCAAGTGGGGAGAGAAATCTGTTTTTAGTTTCCCTTTCAGCTGTGCACTTGGGAGCTGTTTTCCAGCAGAATAAAAGTGCTTTTTCTGAACACGGAATACAGACACAAAGTGTCCAATAGTCTCAAGACTATATTAATTCTGTTTGTGGCCTTTTTTTTTTTTTATAAAACTTAACTTTTATTTATTCTTCTAGTAGGAATAATAAAGAAAAGTATAAAGAAAAAGAAAATAACCCCAAATAATATTACTTAAAACTACAAGCTGACGTCTAGATTGGCTATTGGATACATATTGGTGCAGTCAGAGTTGGCATAGGGGAATATTGTCTTCATATTCTCCTTAATAGAGAGATATAATGTTTATGTCTTTTTGTAACAATTACTTCTGTATCTGCTATTCTAACACTCCTAATTCCACCTCCCCTGCTCTAACCTCACTCTATTTTAGACTTTTACTTTCTGTATCAATTAGCTTTCATTTTCTTATATAATTGTGGATCTCCCTATCTGGATCTTACTATCGGAACATCTGCAGTGCGTCCCGGCGATCCTTTAATCTAGATGCTGTTGCCAATTTAAAATAATAAAAAGCGCTCCCCTGACATGTTTCGCCGCTACACGGTGTCTTCAGGGGTATCAGAGCTGCTAACCCGAGTGCCTCGTGTTTCCCTTTTATTGGTGAGGGCATCCCGTCCCCTTCCTCCGTCCTATGCTGGGGCACACTCGGGACCTGATGGGCACCCCTTACCCAAGATGACCTGTATCCAGTGTGCAGCGCGATCGGCATCACTATATGCTGCCTCTTACCGTTTCCGGCTTGCGCATGTATTTGGACTTGATCTTTTAATCCTGGCGCTATATTTCATTGTACATGTCTCAGGACTTAGTAATTTTCAGAAGCTTCTTCTCTATTGCGCACGTGTCAGAACTTTATCATTTTTACAGGTCTTTAATCAGGATGCATCTATCTTTATATATATATGCATCATTTTTATACCCACATGAACTTAAGCATAGATTATTATTTCCATCAATTTAGAGCTCTTATTATTTCTAAGTTGATTAACTGCCTTATTTTTATTTTTTTCAAACAACGGGGCAAAATACTCAGATCTCTTCAGTGAGTTTATATTTACAAGATATAATCATGAATCAATATCATCCTAATCACATTTATACTTTTATAGGTCAATATTAGCATGATCATGTACACACTGTTAGCCATAATTCATATAAATTTTGGGAAAAACATTAATTATGAAAATAATGATTTACAATCATATATCAGTTATTCATCAACCCACCTTCACTGAAAAATGCTGATAATTTTCTATCAATCAAAAATCATGATGAAATATAATTATTATGAAAAATATGGCTCTTACAGTAACTACGAAACATGTCAGTCAATCGATCATCATGGTAGTTAATTATGTTAAACATTCCTGATTTTCGTCCATGATTCTCAATATCGACAAATAATTCATTATTTTATTATTCATTCTTAATTTTAATTTCATGATTATGGTTGTTGAATATCTCCCTATACTTGGTTTTATTTATTTTATATTTTATAATTTGTTTTTATATACTTCTTAATTTTCATCCCGCTTAGTCCACATGCATATATTTTTTCTAGGGGTGGGTGGTGTCTTCCCTCCGGGATGTATTTTGCTCTTTTTAAATTCATTTCATTATCCAAAAATAAACAAAAATACAAAAAAATATATCTGTGTACATACCCTCCTTGTATTAAATAAATGCTGAAAAAGAAAAGCCTTCATTTAAGGCCTTTTGGGCTCATTGAATTTAATCTGTATATCCATCAAGCCTCAGTTCATAGTAATTTTTTTTATCTAAATTACCTCCCCTAGGTCCTGGTGTCATTTTCTCTATACCCCAAAATTTTAGGATGTTTGGGTTATTCCAATGTACATATTTAATGTGCCTTGAGACTGAGGTATCTTTAGTTGTCTCAATGGCACTCAAATGTCCTGAGATACGGCGTCTTTTCAAATGAATGACAGACACGGATGCACAGAGGTATGTCTGGGATGTGTATGCAATCTTCTGTGGGGCAGTGCTGTTAGTTATATAGGTGAAAAACAGGTGAGAGATGATTTTGTTTTTAGTTTTTATTTTAGTTTTTTTATTAGATTATCATATTTTTTGATTAATACTTTATGTTTTTTTCAGATTTATAATGCACTAGCAGAAAGACCTGGCTTCGCCTGGGTATATTTCCTCTATTTCATTTAATGTTTCTGTGTGTCGTTGCAGAGAGAAAGTCAATGCAGCTGACAGAAGTTGATTTTTACCTTCATTTTTTCAATCCCCATTGGCTGCGGAGTGGGAGAGGGTGTGGCCTGACCGGGGGCGTGGTTTAGCGGGACCTTGGGGGAGGGGGGGTTGCTTTTAAGTCCTTTTAGTGGAAGAAAACATCTTTTATTACTACTGAACGGTAGTAATTACTAATAGTAGTAATATTAGTCTATTTCATCTAATGTTTCTGTGGGTTGTTGCAAAGAGAAACTCACCCTCCCACCCCTGCAGCTGACAGAAGTTTATTTTCACCTTCATGATTTCAATCCCCATTGGCTGCAGAGGGGGAAGGGGGAGTGGCCTGACACAGTCGGGTGTGGCTTAGTGAAATCTGGAGTCTTTCTTTTGAGAGTTGTGTGAATCACATGTCGGTGCCATGGTAATTTATGAGGACACGCAATGGTAAGCAGTGGAAGATTTACTACTGAATGGTCATAGTCTAAAATTAGTCTAAAACATAAGTTATATTTATAGTAACCGGAATACCCCTTTAACAGTATTATCCACAGCGCTCTGCCCCTTTAAAGCATTGAATAGAAATGACTGGATTGTTACCTGAGATCCTCAGCTGGCTGCTAATTACCTGGCTGTGTTGTTATGGAAACCTGCCCTCCCTGTGTGTGTCTGTGCAGAGAATGGCAGTTGGGGTTTAAAACCAATGCTGTCAGGCTAATATTGGCTAATGCAGGTCATATTCTGGGAATATCTCGGGAACGTTATGTCCTAGAGAGATGAGACCTGGTCTAAAACCTTCCTGGGCACCTGATGTACCTGTGTGCCGAATTTGGTGAAAATCGGTCCAGTAGTTTGGTCGCGCATAGAGAACAGACACACAGACAGACAGACGAACAGACAGAAACTCATTTTTATAATATTAAGAGATTAGCATACTCCTGTATGTTAATATACTGTATTATGCTCTGTGTCATTATGACACAGGCTGCTGTTAGGACAACATTAATGTTCCCTAATAGCAGGCTTACTACACAGACAACCTTGCAGTCCTTCATAGAACCTCAGAACTGAATGCCGATCGCGTTATCAAAGGGTTAGGAGCCGTTCAGACGGCCGTAGTTTTGCGGATCCGCAAAAATGCAATTGCAATTTGCGGAACACACGGCCGGACGCCCCATTCAAAATGCCTATTCTTGTTCGCTGTTGCAGACAAGAATAGGACATGTTCTATAATTTATTGCGGAGCCGAGGCACGGAGACACGGCTGCCCACTCTAATAGAAGTGAATGGGGCCGCATCTATTCCGCAATATTGCGGAATAGATGCAAACCCATCCACACGGTTGTGTGAATGGGCCCTTATTGTCTGGGATCAGAGAAACTTCCAACCCTGGCTGTGAGGCAGAAGCCTACACTTAGAACCCAGGCTGTCTCTAACAGTGCAGGAGTGCAACTGCAGCAATGTTAAAAAATGTTGCTGCAGTCTGAGGACCTACGCTTACCTCTGTTAAAATACAGTGGATGGTCTATAAGGGTTAAAGTGGTTTACAAAATTAGAAAATCCCAGTAGAGAACTTAACAGATGGGAAAAATCCTCTATTTAGGATCCTCATCTCTTGGGTTTGAGAGATGCATTAAAAAGCTTATTGGGTGGCATGGTGGCATGGTGGCTGGCACTGATACCTTGCAGCGCTGAGGTCCTAGGTTCAAGTCTGACCAAGGACAACAACTGCATGGAGTTTGTATTTTCTTCCTATGCACCTCCAAAGACCTACTGATAGGGAACTTAGATTGTGAGCTCCATGAAGGACAGCAAGTGATGCTGATATGTCAGCACTAGAGATGAGCGAATCGATTCGTTGATTCGTATCGAATCTTGGGAATTTTTAGCTGCGAAGCGAATCTGAATATTAGGTGATTCGCTTTAACTTTGTACGCATTCGCTACGTAGTTTGTCTTATAAATTATACGCTATTGCTACGTATAAGTTACTCTATACGCTGTTGCGTACGAATTCAATTAATTAGCGATGTAGACTCCTCCCCGGTAGCTCCGCCCCCTTCTCCAGTGCGCGAGGAAGACGAGGCAACTCAGGCAATTAAGATGGCGATACAGCGAGGCCCTGACTGGGGAGGCATGGTGTGGGGCACCGACCCCTATGAGGAGAAGGAACCGGAGGAGATCTACGTCTCTCAATATGTCCAGCAGCCTAAGAAGTCGGTTTAGGTGCCCGCTGAGGTGTTCACTCCACTGGCTGACACGGTGCAGGCGGCAGGAGATCCCCCTCCGCCGCGGAAGGACTACTCCCTTCAGAAAAATTCAATGGTCCCCGAGGCTGTCACCCGGAACACCCTTACCCTCTGGGAACACAAAAAGTTGGTAGAGGAGTGGGTTGTTCAGGTGTTGGAGCACCCACGGTCCGGTGACCCCAAGCTGGAGTGCCGAAAGGGTACCGTTATTTGGTTCAGTGTGGAAAGAGGAGTAGGTTTTATCGCCGATGAGACGGCAGAAGAATTATGTCAACTGCCGTTCTGTAAAGTGGAGTATACCCCTATGAAGAGCCTCCAAGGCCCCTTTGCTACTGGGGTGAAACTCCTTAAGCGACCAGCTACTCCTGCAGTGCCCCTGGAAGACTGGAGCGAGGAGGCCCAGGCCGCAGAAGAGGCTCGGTGTTCCCATGAGACCAATGATGGGACTCTGCGATCTGAGGAGAAATCCCAAACTCAGCTGGAACCCCTGATACCAGCTTTGCCACCGCTCCTTCATATGGGACAGATGACCACCAACAGTTTTGTGTACCAGCCATCGGTGGTACAATACCAACTGCCATGGCAGGTGCAGGCCGCACAGTCTGCCGCTCGCTGAAGACCGCTACCAGAGCCCTTACAGCCGGAGATTCTGTCACCCTGTATGCCGGCGGGAGGATCTGGCCACTATAAGGTAATGAGCAAGGCCCAAGTTGCCACGGCCCTTGCCAGTGTGACCGCCCAGTCACTACCAACACCATCCCTGAGAGGTCGTGGGGGTCTGCTGCCGCAGCCAGTGTTGCTTTCATGAGGCAGGAGTGCCCTCTCATGTCTTTTAGCTCCAGCAGCAGTGAAGAGGACCTGCTGGCCCTTAAGTAAGGAATCGGATCCTGCAGCTTTTATGGGAGCCACAACGTGGACTTAACCTGAAAGGTGAGCACTAGTTGGCATTTGTTTTTATTTTTGTTGCTCTGCGTTTGTCCTCACCCAGATGGACATGGATTGTCGGGACTCCCCCCATAAAAAAAAAAAGTTTTAACCAAGTTGCGCATACGTGCACCTCCCTTTTTCCCCCTTTTCAGGTTATTGGGGAGCCCCTTGAAAGAGCTTTTTTTAAGGAACCTTTGCTGCTATTTTTTTACCCATTTGGATTACAATTTTATCTATGTGGATTACAAATTGCAACTGAGTTTGGGACTCTGTTCCAGTTGTATGACAAGCGTCAGAAAAAAAAGAGACTTAAACGTGTCCGTGAGCATAATAGGTAGGTGATATTTAAAATGTTTACATTATACCTATAATGTATTTGCACTATATTGTTTGCACTGGATTGTTTGCACTAATGTTTTTACCTTTCAGCAACGTCTTCAAGTATGTTGCCTGGATGCCATTTTCGAATATTCGCTCTGCTTCTGAGGAGTGCACGCCGCGGCCTCTTGTCGTACGTGCCTGCGTATTACGTAATCGCGTAGACAATAGTACGCTGAGGATTCGTAAGCTATTTGTACGCTCATGCGTACGTCTTCTAAGAAGTTGCGTACATTTTTTAAATGAACGTTCGTTATTAGTGCGCAAATGTTCGCTAATAGCACATAATAACGTATATTTTGTACGCAAATACAACAAATCTATTAGTCGAATATACGAATCTTAGGAAAAGTTCAGCGAATGTTCGGCGAATAATTTTTTGAATGATTCGCTCATCTCTAGTCAGCACAATATAAATGAGTAAAATAAATCAAATCTTGCTCTCTGTAGGACCTGTCCTGTTTTACACAGGCATCCCACTGATTCGAATGGACACTGTGCAATGCTTTATTTCCCCTCTGCTAAAGGGAACTGAAAGCTTACTTCCATGCTTCTCTACAGATTACAGCTGACTGGTAGGAGTCCCAGGAGGGGACCCATTCAGTGAACAGAGATTGCCTGAGACAAAGTGCCCCTATAATGATTTTAATACTCGTTCAGTGTGCGCATAAAACACTGCCAATGCCTTGAGTTCTAGTTACTGTCTGTTATAAGTAAACCTACCTTCATAAGCTCAGATGTGTTCTAATAAAATACTATCACTTTAGTACATAATTTAAGGTGGTTTCAGCTTATCACATTGTATTCTTCTTGAACGAGTTCCCCCAAAATTATGATGATCACATTATAACATTGAGGCCCCATTCACACGACCGTATGAATGGGGCCGTATGTATTCCGCAAAATTGCGGAATACATGCAGCCCCATTTACCTCTATGGGAGCGCACAGCCGTGGCACGGAGACAGCTCCGTGCCGCGGCTCCGTATAAAAAGATAGAACATGTCCTATACTTGTCCGTACACACGGACAAGTATAGGCATTTTCAATGGGGCCGCACGGCATGTGTTCCGAGCGCTGCGGAACACACGCCGGACGGTCCCCGTATATTTGCGGGTCCGCAATAATGCAGACCCGCAAATATACGGTCGTCTGAATGAGGCCTGACTCGTACCCCAGAAATCAGCTGTAAATTGCAAGACCACCTCACAGCATTTGTCTAATTCCCCTACAGTGGTGAGCGGCAGAGGGGAAATGAGGCAGTACAGAAAGAACCAGATGTTCCAAGAGACAGACTTTGCAGCTGCTCCCTGCTCCATATAACTGGAGGAAGTCCCAAAAAAGAGAACTTTCTGAATGGAGGGTTCTCTGAAGATAGGTCTGTAAACCAGACAAGCCCCTTAATTCCTTTCTGAACAAAAAAAAATCCAGTAAGTTCTGAATTTGACTTCTGTAAGTCAGTAGAAAACAATTCTGTGAGCATCCTTATATAAAAAGAATGCTGGATTTACCCCACACATCTGCTTAGTTCCTACTGCTCTGCCAGTACAATACATAGGGCAGTATGTACCGTTTGACAGATCTGCCTTAAACATGCCAACCAGTCATAGTTTTAGCAAGTTGCATCATAGGTGGATGGAGCCTACGAGTCGCATCATCTTCATAAAAAGAATATCAAAAGCGACAATGCGTGGAAAGATGTCATGTAAAAATAATGCATGCAGGATGCATTTCTTTTCTATTTTAAAGCAATGATACTTTGTTTTTATCATAATGCAATATTTGAATTTATCCCCATGAAACAGAATTGTTCTAATGTACAGGATGCATAATACTCTTTGCTTGGCACGTTGGTGAAAATGGTCAGATATGTCTATTAGAAATGACACAAGGTTAGCTTCATCTTTTACAGTCAAGTGAGCAATATGATGAGCCCATTCAGCTCCACGAGTTTCTGTATTTTCTGCAGATATTTAATTATACCTCTATGTTTTCTTTCTATTCCAGATGCAATGTTAGAAAGAAAGGCGGCACAGTTATGACTGAAGCTGAAAGACATCTCTCAGTGGATTTTTATGCATTTCCTATCATGTTTGGCCAGTGGCCTATCAAGAATCTATCAATCTGGGTGTCCTTGTAGACCATAGACTGCAGAATAGCATGCAATGTCAATCGGCTGCTTCGAAGGCCAGCAGGATATTGTCATGTATTAAAAGAGGCATGGACTCGCGGGACAGGGATGTCATATTACCACTGTATAAAGCATTAGTACGGCCTCATCTGGAATATGCTGTTCAGTTCTGGGCTCCGGTTTATAGGAAGGATGTCCTGGAGCTGGAAAGGGTGCAGAGACGGGCAACTAAACTGATAAGGGGCATAGAGCATCTTAGCTATGAAGAAAGATTGAAGGAGTTAAACTTGTTTAGTTTTGAGAAGAGACGTATGAGGGGGGACATGATCAACCTGTATAAGTATGTAAATGGCCCATAGAAAAAATATGGTGAAAAACAGTTCCAGGTAAAATCCCCTCAAAAGACAAGGGGGCACTGCCTCCGGCTGGAGAAGCAAAGGTTCAGACTCCCGGGGCGACAAGCCTTCTTTACTATAAGAACTGTGAATCTGTGGAACAGTCTACCGCAGGAGCTGGTCACAGCAAAGACAGCTGAGGGCTTCAAAACAGGCTTAGATAAATTCTTAGAGAAAAAGAAGGTCACCACATATTAAGAAATGTAGAGTCATGTCCCCCTCCCCTTCATCACTCCTACCCCCTCCCTTGGTTGAACTTGATGGACATGTTTTTTTTTTCAACAGTATTAACTATGCAACTATGTAACTATGTAAGAAACTATATCACCACATATGAAACCTCAGCTATAAAAAGGATGAAGGATGACATCCATATAACAGGAGACATGGACAGGCGTTGCTTACTTACCATAGCTTATCATACCTTTTCACTTCCTTCTGGGAATCACGTCCTCACTAGAGATGAGCGAGTAGTGTTCGATCGAGCCGGTATTCGATCGAATATTACGCTATTCGGCATACTCGATTTCAATCGAGTATAACGGCGATGGCGCACTTAGAATTCGTTTCCCCTCCCACCTTCCCTGGCGCTCTTTTTCCACCAATCAACATGCGGGGGGGGGTATGACAGGCCCGCGGAGCACACTGGCAGCGCGAAAACAGCGTCTACATGGATTGGCTAGAAAAACCATGTGACCTCGAATATTAAAAACTCAGCTCTTCCTGCTCGTTCGCATATGCTGCGTGAACTTAGTCAGGGACAGAGGCTGGAGAACGGACACATAGGTTTTAGCTGTTGGACAGGCAGGAGCGTGATTAAAAGCCTTTATCAGGGCTACTATAGTGCAGTACAGTGATAGCTTTACTACAATATACAGTCTGCAGAGAACGGTTGCTGTATTCAGGGATAGCTGCTGGAGTAGGGACAGAGAGAGGCATTAGTGGTGTATTAGGTGCTCTGCTACATACAAAACTATATTTGGCACTATTGTTCTGCGTTCTTTTTGGCTGCAAAACCCTGTTATATACCTAGTGTGTATATGCACCATCTGATCTGGCAGTATACGGCTGTGAATTTTATTTTTTTTTTAAATACAGTTTATTTGGCTCTAGTGTTCTGGGTTCTGTGTACCTGCAATACCCTTTTTGTATACCAGGTGTAAATACCCACCGTCTGACCTGTTAGTACACGGCTGTGTACCTAGAAATATAAAAAAAAAAAAAGCCTTTTCATTGGCACCTGTACTGTGCGTTCTCTTGCAAAATAATTGTATATACGTAGTCTTCATACACACCGTCTGATCTGTTAGTACACGGCTGTGTACCTAGAAATATTTTAAAAAAAAGCCTTTTCATTGGCACCTGTACTTTGCGTTCTCTTGCAAAATAATTGTATATACGTAGTGTTCATACACACCGTCTGATCTGTTAGTACACGGCTGTGTACCTAGAAATATTTTAAAAAAAGCCTTTTCATTGGCACCTGTACTTTGCGTTCTCTTGCAAAATAATTGTATATACGTAGTGTTCATACACACCGTCTGATCTGTTAGTACACGGCTGTGTACCTAGAAATATAAAAAAAAAAAAGCCTTTTCATTGGCACCTGTACTTTGCGTTCTCTTGCAAAATAATTGTATATACGTAGTGTTCATACACACCCTCTGATCTGTTAGTACACGGCTGTGTACCTAGAAATATAAAAAAAAAAAAAAGCCTTTTCATTGGCACCTGTACTTTGCGTTCTCTTGCAAAATAATTGTATATACGTAGTGTTCATACACACCGTCTGATCTGTTAGTACACGGCTGTTGTACCTAGAAATATAGAAAAAAAAAGCCTTTTCATTGGCACCTGTACTTTGCGTTCTCTTGCAAAATAACTGTATATAAGTAGTGTTCATACACACCATCTGATCTGTTAGTACACGGCTGTGTACCTAGAAATATAGAAAAAAAAAAGCCTTTTCATTGGCAACCTGTACTTTGCGTTCTCTTGCAAAATAATTATATATACGTAGTGTTCATACACACCGTCTGATCTGTTAGTACACGGCTGTGTACCTAGAAATATTAGAAAAAAAAAAAGCCTTTTCATTGGCACCTGTACTTTGCGTTCTCTTGCAAAATAATTGTATATACGTAGTGTTCATACACCCATCTGATCTGTTAGTACATGGCTGTGTACCTAGAAATATAAAAAAAAAAAAAGACTTTTCATTGGCACCTGTTACTTTGCGTTCTCTTGCAAAATAATTGTATATACGTAGTGTTCATTACACACCGTCTGATCTGTTAGTACACGGCTGTGTACCTAGGAAATATAGAAAAAAAAAAGCCTTTTCATTGGCACCTGTTACTTTGCGTTCTCTTGCAAAATAAACTGTATATAAGTAGTGTCATTACACACCATCTGATCTGTTAGTACACGGCTGTGTACCTAGAAATTATAGAAAAAAAAAAGCCTTTTCCCATTGGCAACTGTACTTTTGCGTTACCTCTCACAAAAAATAAATTGTATAATACGTAGTGTTCATACACACCGTCTGATCTGTTAGTACAC
>ONZH01016954.1:0-29382 GCA_900303285.1 Rhinella marina | reverse complement strand
CTCTGGGAGACACCATGTTGCTCAAATTCCTAACCCTCCTGAAATACCCTATATCTACATACTGTCTCCAAAATAGAAAGAAATTAGTCGTTTCAGTGCAGAATAGGCAAATATTTCAGAAAGATGAACTGACTGTAAGCAGTAGACAAAGTTCTTAGATGGTTCATTTTATTGGCAGAAATAAAAAAAAATGGCTGGATTTTATATTCACAGCATTAAAGCTCTATTTAGCATCCATCTTTTGTAGCCTCTTTTAGAAGTGACCTGTGTAAGGCTAGGGCTACACGACGACAGTTGACGTGCAACATTGCGTCGCACCAATGTCGCGCGACAATTTTTATAATGGAAGTCTATGGTGTCGCACTGCGACATGCTGCGACTGCGACCTGACAGTTGCAGAAAAGTCCATCCATCCATCGTGTAGTTGTGCACTATGCGTCGCCGTGTAGCCCTAGCTTAATACCCCAGAGTGGTATTACCATTCCTACACCCTTCTACTGCTTTTGATAACCTACCAATAATGTCATCTGTGTATTGATTCCAGGTCCTCCCGCATTGTGCATTGCTAACCATTGCTATGTAACTGTTATTTCTTGTATTTCATGTAATATGTCTGGTTCACCAGCAGATGGCAGTGGATATGTGGCAGAGAGAACTTTAGATCTGCGTTGCAGAAGTTGGTTTGTCCTGCTTCCTACCAAGGGAGGGGCTGCATGAAGTGTTTAGTCTTAGTGGATGCTAGTGTTAGGTTGGCTGGCTGTCTGTCAATCACCGATAGCCCTCCATCTATGAGGAGAAGGTCCTATCAGTGACTGACAGCCTTCCATCTATGAGGAGAAGGTCCTGTCAGTCACTGATAGGACCTCCTCTTCTAGAGTGAAAGATGTCAGTCACCGATAGGACCTCCTCCTCATAGAGGGAAGGCTGTCATTCACCAATAGGACCTCCTCCTCATAGAGAGAAGGCTGTCATCACTGATAGGACCTCCTCCTCATAGAGAGAAGGCTGTCAGTAACTAATAGGACCTCCTCCTCCTCATAGAGGGCAGGCTGTCAGTCACTGATGACCTCTCATAGAGGGAAGGCTGTCAGTCATGGATAGACCTCTTCTCATAGAGGGAAGGCTATTCAGTCAGGGAGGAGTCACTGTCAGTCCTCCTCCTCATAGAGGGAAGGCTGTCAGCCACCGAGGGAGAGGGAAGGCTGTCAGTCACTGATGGGACCTTCTCCTCATAGAGGGAAGGAGGTTCAGTCCTGATAGGACCTCCTCCTCATAGAGGGAGGGGGTCAGTCACTGATAGGACCTCCTTCCTCATAGAGGGAAGGAGGTCAGTCACTGATAGGACCTCCTCCCATAGAGGGAAGGAGGCAGTCTGATAGAACCTCCTCCTCATAGAGGGGGAACAGGGAATCTCTCCTCTCAGGCTGTCATATGGACCTCCTCCTCATAGAGGAAGGGGGGTCAGTCACTGATAGAACCTCCTCCTCATAGAGGGAAGGCTGCTCACTGATAGGACCTCCTCCTCATAGAGGTAAGGCTGTCAGTCACTGATTAGACCTCCTCCTCATAGAGGGAAGGAGGTTCAGTCACTGATAGAAACCTCCTCCTATAGAGGGAAGGCTGTCAGTCACTGATAGGACCTCCTCCTCATAGAGGGAAGGCGTCATCACTGATGGGATCTCCCCTCAAGAGGGAAGGCTGTCAGTTACTGATAGGACGTCCCCAGGAGGTCAGTCCACTGATAGAACTCCTCCTCATAGAGGGAAGGGGGTCAGTCACTGATAGGACCTTCTCCTCATGCGTCAGTTACTGATAGGACCTCCTCCTCATAGAGAGAAGGCTGTCAGTCACTGATAGGACCTCCTCCTCATAGACGGGAAGGCTGTCAGTCACTGATAGGACCTCCTCCTCATAGAGGGAAGCTGTCAGTCACTGATGGGACCTTCTCCTCATAGAGCAAAGACTGGCAGCCACTGGTAGGACCTCCTCCTCATAGAGGGAAGGCTGTCAGTCACTGATAGGACCTCCTCCTCATAGAGGGAAGGCTGTCATCACTGATAGGACCTCCGCCTCATAGAGGGAAGGCTGTCAGTCACTGATAGGACCTCCTCCTCATAGAGGGAAGGGGGTCAGTCACTGATAGAACCTCCTCCTCATAGAGGGAAGGGGGTTCAGTCACTGATAGGACCTTCTCCTCATAGAGGGAAGGCTGTCAGTCACTGATAGGACCTCCTCCTCATAGAGAGAAGGCTGTCAGTCACTGATAGGACCTCCTCCTCATAGAGGGAAGGCTGTCATCACTGATAGGACCTCCTCCTCATAGAGAGAAGGCTGTCAGTCACTGATAGGACCTCCTCCTCATAGAGGGAAGGCTGTCATCACTGATAGGACCTCCTCCTCATAGAGGGAAGGCTGTCAGTCACTGATAGGACCTCCTCCTCATAGAGGGAAGGCTGTCAATCACAGATAGAATCCTTATAGGTCTGTCTCCTTGACGTTAAAGCTTATAATGAGCAGGAATTTAAATGTATAAATTATATTGCAAGATTTTCAAAACCTTTTCCCTCAAAACTATATATCAATGCTCTCAACCTCTCCTGTTTTATGCTGCCTGCAGCTCAAGAAGCCTACTGTCTCAGAAGTTTTTTCTTTTTTCTTATTTGTAGTGCATGTCGTTAAAAGCAGATATTCACAGTTCATTGTAAATGATGTGGTCATTGTATGGGTTTTACAAGTATGGAATATTATCATTACTTTTAGTTATTTATTAAATAAATATTTTCACAATACTGTCATTCAGATTATTTTAATACTGTGTAGGGACAGAGATTTTATACATTTTTGTAATATTCTTCATTAGGTTAACATGTTTCTTTGTTTTAGAAAACAGGTTGTAAAGAATCTTCATAACAAAGCCCTGACAGGATTACTAAGGAGAATCTGTATTCAGTCTTCAGCATTTTTCTGAGCTCTGAAGACACATACAGAGGCTTCAACCTAGTCCCCATCTATGTATGTACATGTGCACTAACTACCACTGCTCATCACCCTGCCTATCTAACTTCTGACACAGGCATATTCAGCACTCAGTTAGAGCCTTGCTTAGAAGACTTGAGATGACAATTACACTTTAATACTCCCATTGGAGAACACTATGTGTATGGTGACACATGGCATACACACAACATGTTCCACATATGGAAAATCCACATCCCTTACAGTAGCAGCTGTGAATGACAGCCACAGGAGCACCGATACCTTCTCAAACAGCTGATCGGCGGGGGTGTTGGACCCCACCGATCAGATACTGAGGACCTATCCTGAGGATGGTCATCAGTAGTTAACTCCCAGAAAACCCCTTTAAATAGAGCCTAAACAGCCAAATATTAGTAGGGACATCAAGGACCAATCAGCAGTTTATCTCATAGCCATAACAATGGTGCGAAGCATAAAATAGAATAAAATCCATGTATAACTTGTGCCCCACATGTCTCAGTCCTGTACACATCTCTTATACTCACTGTAATTCCTCTATTCTGCAGGCTGGACTGGACCTGGTGCATTAGTTAGTAGAAACATTAGTAGAAACATCACATATGTTACAACAACTTACAGCTTAGTATCTTGCTGGAGTGACTTCTCCTAGATTGACCGCAGTTTATTGTCATGACACTAGATGTCATGTAACTAATGCTCACTATGCATTTCTATGATGTGTTGTATTTCCTGTACATGGATGTGAACTCACTGATTTCTTTTTTTCCTGTCTGTGCCATTCACCATGTAAGGTGACCTTCAGTTATTGCATGCATGTTCCAATAACCTAGTTCCTGTTACTCCACAATGTCTGATCTAAACTGACTCTGCTGCACCCAACAACCATACTCTGCAACAGGTTATGGGCCCAGTGACCGGATAAAGCCCAGTGACCAGGTGCGGCCCAGGCAGAACAAAACCTCGAACGGGAGACAGTGTGGCCGATGTGGAGATCGACATAAGGAAGCTTTCCACAAACATCTCCTGTAAATATGTAAGAGTGTTCATATATAAAGGAGGGAGAATGGCTGGAAACTCTCAGTGGCCAAGCTGAACAATGACAATTATCAGCTATGGAAGTCTAAAGTGGAAATGCTATTATCCAGAGATGACTTGTGGGAGGTTACCACTACAGAGAGGCCGCAGGACAATGATCAGGACTGGGACAAGAAAAACAGACAGGCACGGGCCACCATAAGCTTACTAGTGGAGGATGATGAGCTTATTCACATACGCCATGAGGGCGCAGTGAAAGGCATGTGGGATGTACTGAAAAGACTGAATGAAAGACCCAGCTTAAACAGCAAATTGTTTCTGCTGTGGAAACTTTACAAAATGAGGCTTAGCAGATAACAGGACATGCAGGAGCATATAAACGCCATGCTGGAAATGACTGCACAACTCAGATCAATAGGGGAGAATATAACAGACAGTCACGCCACAGCCATGTTGTTGTGCAGTTTACCCGACACATATACTGCACTGATCAATGCACTGGGGACCCGGTCTGAGACAGATCTGACACTAGTATTTGTAAAAACCAGGCTCATAGATGAGTATGAGAGAAGAAAGGAATTAGTGCATGACTCCACAGAAACCGACACCAGAACCGCTTTTAAAGCTACAGACGCAAGGTTACACAGGAAGGAGACCAGGGAGTGTTTTAGATGCCACAAACAGGGACACATAAAGAAAGATTGTACTATATGGAAAGCAGAGCAAGTGAGACATCGTCCTTCTTATACCAAACAAAAGGTCAAAGCCAAATCTCTGATCAATGGGAAGGAAACTGGAATGCCACATTTAAAGTGACAGGCAATCATAAATGTCAAGGCTGGTGCATCGACTCGGGGGCAACCAGTGACATGACGAGTGATAGAAGTTTTTTCACATTACTATATCTGAATAACAAAGAAACTATTTACAGATATATGTGAAGGATGAGTGGCTCACCACCTGGAAACCAATGGAATGCAGGGGTGCTTCAATCCAGGCTTACCCACAGCCGAAAAGGATAAATGTAAATAGCTCAATAAAAATTTGGGATGAGCACACCCTTTATCCGGCTATATGTATATTTCTGTGAGGAGTAGGTAAATTATGCAATATATTTCAAAACCAAATCTATAAATATACAATACTTAAGCAGAATATAGGTAAAAGAATTCTTATTTATTATACTTATTATTATTATTGTAAAACAGCGCTATTAGCATTAAAAAATCAGTTATAAAACCAAACTTATGGTAGAAAAAGGATAATGTAAAAATCAATAATGAAAAAAAAAATTAAAATTGAGGTGTATATATATATATATATATATATATATATCTCAAAAAAGTCTGTAGAGAGTGCGCATATAATGGAAGTCCGATATGTTCCAGATTGTTACAAAGTCTCTACAGCCATATGTTGTTTCTATTTCCTTTAATAAGGATAATACAGTGAGGAGAGATGGTACATTACCCCTTCCTTTAGCGTTGGTGGTATCAGTGGGAAGCGGTGTCTCTGTAAAGTGCTTCAGCCTCTGTGTTCTCGGCTGTCAGCACGAGGACGCTGGAGCGTTGCGCGCGATTCTGTTTTTCCCTCTGATGCCGTGTGTTTCTTGGAGCTAGCAGTGGCGTCCCATGTGTTAGTTCCACTATGGTAAGATCAAATGGCGCTTTAATTGTCTTTTATGTCCTTCCCAAATGGAGTTATGATCGCTCTTTGTTGAGTATGCAGGGAAGTAAATACGGATCATAAGAGTGACGGCCAGTTGGGAAAACAAAAAAAGAAAAGGTCTAGGTGGTATACAAATATAACTCCGGTATATGCCAGTATCCAAATGTCCAATATAACGCCAAACGCGTTTCGGGGTGTATTTCCTGTCCCTTCCTCATTGTTCTCAATCGCAACAAATAACAAATAGCAGGAGGCACAGCGCCCCACCGCACACAAAGATACTATTCACTGGGCCCATTGTTATTAGTTGCAATCAAGAACAATGGACGGAGAATGTGGGGGATGGGGACATTCATTTTACAGAAATCCTTTCTAAAACAAAACAAAACTGAAAAATAGGAAAAAAAATGAAATAATGCCTTTTTTATGTAAAGAATATAAAATAAATAAAATACAGTATCTACACTTATCATGAGGACTGATTGATATACAGTAACCTGATTACACATTACATGTGCCTCACAAATTCTTCTACAGTACCACACAAACAACATTATTACGATCGTGGGTCTACGTTTTCTTGAAGAGTTCATCACTCTTATCATTAAGGTACACTAACTAAAAATAAGCAGGAACTGGCATCGCAAAGACTTTCGGAGGAGACATATAATGAAAGCAGGGGTGAATACTTCAGTATGATAGTGTAGCTCCATGCGCCATCTGCTGGTGCGAAAAAAAACTAAATTACACCCTATTGTTCTGAACCCCCGATTCGAACGAATCGCAAAATCAGTGAGCGGAAACGCTGCTACATCTGTACCTTGCAGATGGAAGTAAAATACATGCAGAAGGATACGGGCATGGAACCCTTGTATGCCCTGATGATGCGGGACACAATTTAGCCATACCAGTGAAAGATGTGCTTTATGTTCCTGATCTAGAAGGAGGACTCTAATCCATACCTCCCAACTTTGTAAATGGAGAAATAGGGACAAACTGTGTGTCCTCAGTAATATGCCCAGCTATGTGCTTTAATGCTGTGCCCCCAGTAATATGCCCATATTGTGCTCCCCAGTAATGCTGTGCCCCCAGTAATATGCCCATATTGTGCTCCCCAGTAATGCTGTGCCCCCAGTAATATGCCCATATTGTGCTCCCCAGTAATGCTGTGCCCCCAGTAATATGCCCATATTGTGCTCCCCAGTAATGCTGTGCCCCCAGTAATATGCCATATTGTGCTCCCCAGTAATGCTGTGCCCCCAGTAATATGCCCATACTGTGCTCCCCAGTAATGCTGTGCCCCAGTAATATGCCCATATTTGTGCTCCCAGTAATGCTGTGCCCCCCAGTAATATGCCCATATTGTGCGCCCCAGTAATGCTGTGCCCCCCAGTAAATATGCCCATATTGTGCTCCCCAGTAATGCTGTGCCCCCAGTAATATGGCCCCAGCCCCCCCCCCCCAGATTATGCCCATATTGTGCCCCCAGTAATGCTCCCCCCAGTAATGCTGTGCCCCCCAGTAATATGCCCATACTGTGCTCCCAGTAATGCTGTGCCCCCAGTAATATGCCCATATTGTGCTCCCCAGTAATGCTGTGCCCCCCAGTATTGCCCATAATTGCCCAATGCTGTCCCCAGTAATTGTGCTGTGCCCCCAGTAATAGCCCATAAGTAATGTGTGCCCCCCAGTAATGCTGTGCCCCCATGCCCCCAGTAATATGCCCATATTGTGCTCCCCAGTAATGCTGTGCCCCCAGTAATATGCCCATATTGTGCTCCCCAGTGCTGTGCGCCAGTATGCTGTGCCCCCCAGTAATATGCCCATATTGTGCTCCCCAGTAATGCTGTGCCCCCCAGTAATATGCCCATACTGTGCTCCCCAGTAATGCTGTGCCCCCAGTAATATGCCCACTGTGCTCCCAGTAATGTGCCCCCCCATTATTGTGCTCCCCAGTAATGCTGTGCCCCCCAGTAATATGCCATATGCCCCCAGTAATATGCCCATACTGTGCTCGCATCCCCCAGTAATGCTGTGCCCCCAGTAATATGCCCATATTGTGCTCCCCAGTAATGCTGTGCCCCCAGTATATGCCATATTGTGCTCCCCAGTAATGCTGTGCCCCCAGTAATATGCCCATATTGTGCTCCCCAGTAATGCTGTGCCCCCAGTAATATTGTGCTCCCTGTTGCCATATTGTGCTCCCCAGTAATGCTGTGCCCCCCAGTAATATTGCCCATATTGTGCTCCCAGTAATGCTGTGCCCCCAGTAATATGCGCATATGTGCTCCCCAGTAATGCTGTGCCCCCATATATGCCATACTGTGCTCCCTAGTAATGCTGTGCCCCCAGTATATGCCCATATTGTGCTAATGCCCATATTGTTGCTCCCCAGTTGCTGTGCCCCCAGTAATATGCCCATATTGTGCTCCCAGTAATGCTGTTGCCCCCAGTAAATATGCGCATATTGTGCTCCCCAGTAATGCTGTGCCCCCCAGTAATATGCCCATTACTGTGCTCCCTAGTAATGCTGTGCCCCCAGTTAATATTGCCCATATTGTGCTCCCCAGTAATGCTGTGCCCCCAGTAATATGCCATACGTGCTCCCCAGTTTAATATGCTCATATTGTGCTCCCCAGTAATGCTGTGCCCAGTAATATGCACATATTGTTGCTTCCCCAGTAATGCTGTTGCCCTCAGTAATATGCACATATTGTGCTCCCCAGTAAATGCTGTGCCCCCCAGTAATATGCCCATATTGTGCTCCCCAGTAATGCTGTGTCCCCAGTAATATGCCCATATTGTGCTCCCCAGTAATGCTGTGCCCCCCAGTAATATGGCCCATATTGTGCTCCCCAGTAATGCTTTGCCCCCCCAGTAATATGCCCATATTGTGCTCCCCAGTAATTGCTATTGCCCCCCAGTAATATTGCCCATTTACTGTGCTTCCCAGTAATGCTGTGCCCCAGTAATATGCCCATATTGTGCTCCCCAGTAATGCTTGTGCCCCCCCCAGTAATATGGCCCATATTGTGCTCCCCAGTAATGCTGTGGCCCCCAGTAATATGCCCATATTGTGCTCCCCAGTAATGCTGTGCCCCCCCAGTAATATGCCCATACTGTGCTTCCCAGTAATGCTGCTGGCCCCAGTAATATGCCCATATTGTGCCTCCCCAGTAATGCTGTGCCCCCCAGTAATATGCCCATACTGTGCTCCCCAGTAATGCTGTGCCCCCAGTAATATGCCCATATTGTGCTCCCCAGTAATGCCGTGCCCCCCAGTAATATGCCCATACTGTGCTCCCCAGTAATGCTGTGCCCCTAGTAATATGCCCATGCTGTGCCACTCACAGAAAATTGAAAAAATAAAAAACCATAATACTTACCTTCTTCCTAGCAGCATCAGCAGCAGGACATCTTCTTCTTTAGTCTGGAGGGGCGGAGCCAAGGCTGACTGATGGCCGAACCCGCCCCCTCCCAGACCGAAGGAGTGTAGAGCGGCAGGGAGGTACGGGAGAGTGGATGACGCAGCGAGCCGATGCCGGATCTCTGATTCATCACCATACAGGCAACAGGCTCTGTCTCTGATATGCAATCAGGGACAGTCCCGCTGGATCTGGGACGGTTGGGAGGTATGCCCTAATCTGTGAAGTGTCTAACAGCCAAAGGACTCGCTGTAAAATTCCAAGGTGACAAGTGTTTTATCCTGGACGGCAAGCAGACAATAGCCAGTGTCAAGCTGGTTGATCATCTGTATCACCTCAACACAGTGAAGGAAAAGGTGAGACTATGCACACATAAGCACAATGACTGTATACACATCTGGCACAGGCGTTTAGGTCACAGACACCCAGAATGCATACAGGAACTACAAAAAAGGAATCTGACAAAGGATCTAATGGCATCCCCCTGTCCAGTTACTGTCAAGTGTGAATGTTGCATCAAATCCAAAGCTACAAGAGCAACACTTCCCAAAGTCAGAAGAGAGCTTCGAGACCACTTGACCTAGTTCACAGTGATGTATGTGGTCCTCTAAACCCACCTACACCTGGAGGCAATAGGTCATTGTGACCTTCATGCACGACTATTCAAGATACACAGTCACCTACCTAATGCAACACGAGAGTGAAGTTCTTGACAAATTCAAAGATTATCTAGTAAGGACCAGTAACAAGTTTCGGAGGAAACCTCTCATACTTCGGAGTGATAATGGAGGTGAATTCACAGGACATAAGATACAAGAGTATTTAAAACAGAATGGAATACAACCGTCCTATACACACCAGAGCAAAATGGGGTAGCTGAAAAAAAGAACAGAACTCTGACTGAAATGATCAGATGTATGCTGACAGACTCTGGACTACCACAGAAATACTGGGGTGAGGCGGCAGTGACAGCCATATATTTGCAGAACAGACTCTTTTCTAGAACAGTGGTGAAAACTCCTTATGAACTGTGGCACAATGAGAAGCCAAGTGTAAAACACCTCAGAGTTTTTGGATGCAAACTTCATCTATATTCCAGAAGAAAAACACACTCCAAAACAGAGCATTTGAAGGTGTATTTGTTGGATACAGTGACAATGTTAAGGGTTACAGAATCCTAAATCCCAAAATAGACAAGGTTACCATTAGCAACAGCATAACTTTTGTTGCAGATCTGAGAGACAATGTAATAAGAACAGAAGACAAAACTGACACTGATCAGCCGACCTGTGTAACTTCTGAACAAACAGTTGAAGTCAGTGCAGACTCTACCAGTACTGAAGAGCAGACACAAGCTCAGACACAGAACCGAGGCGCTCAACGAGAGAAAACTGAGACTGATCAGCCACCTCTGTAACTTCTGACTCTACCAGTACTGAAGAGCAGACACAGGCTCAGACACAGAACCAAGGCGCTCAACGAGAGAAAACTGAGGACTGATCAGCCACCTCTGTAACTTCTGACTCTACCAGTACTGAAGAGCAGACACAGGCTCAGACACAGAACCAAGGCGCTCAACGAGAGAAACTGAGGACTGATCAGGCCACCTCTGTAACTTCTGACTCTACCAGTACTGAAGAGCAGACACAGGCTCAGACACAGAACCGAGGCGCTCAACGAGAGAAAACTGAGACTGATCAGCCACCTCTGTAACTTCTGACTCTACCAGTACTGAAGAGCAGACACAGGCTCAGACACAGAACCAAGGCGCTCAACGAGAGAAAACTGAGACTGATCAGCCACCTCTGTAACTTCTGACTCTACCAGTACTGAAGAGCAGACACAGGCTCAGACACAGAACCAAGGCGCTCAACGAGAGAAAACTGAGACTGATCAGCCACCTCTGTAACTTCTGACTCTACCAGTACTGAAGAGCAGACACAAGCTCAGACACAGAACCAAGGCGGCTCAACGAGAGAAAACTGAGACTGATCAGCCACCTCTGTAACTTCTGACTCTACCAGTACTGAAGAGCAGACACAGGCTCAGACACAGAACCAAGGCGCTCAACGAGAGAAAACTGAGACTGATCAGCCACCTCTGTAACTTCTGACTCTACCAGTACTGAAGAGAAAGACACAGGCTCAGACACAGAACCGAGGCGCTCAACGAGAGAAAACTGAGACTGATCAGCCACCTCTGTAACTTCTGACTCTACCAGTACTGAAGAGCAGACACAGGCTCAGACACAGAACCAAGGCGCTCAGCGAGAGAAAACTGAGACTGATCAGCCACCTCTGTAACTTCTGACTCTACCAGTACTGAAGAGCAGACACAAGCTCAGACACAGAACCGAGGCGCTCAACGAGAGAAAACTGAGACTGATCAGCCACCTCTGTAACTTCTGACTCTACCAGTACTGAAGAGCAGACACAGGCTCAGACACAGAACCAAGGCGCTCAACGAGAGAAAACTGAGACTGATCAGCCACCTCTGTAACTTCTGACTCTACCAGTACTGAAGAGCAGACACAGGCTCAGACACAGAACCAAGGCGCTCAGCGAGAGAAAACTGAGACTGATCAGCCACCTCTGTAACTTCTGACTCTACCAGTACTGAAGAGCAGACACAAGCTCAGACACAGAACCAAGGCGCTCAACGAGAGAAAACTGAGACTGATCAGCCACCTCTGTAACTTCTGACTCTACCAGTACTGAAGAGCAGACACAGGCTCAGACACAGAACCAAGGCGCTCAGCGAGAGAAAACTGAGACTGATCAGCCACCTCTGTAACTTCTGACTCTACCAGTACTGAAGAGCAGACACAAGCTCAGACACAGAACCGAGGCGCTCAACGAGAGAAAACAAAGGTAAACCACCTGTACGTCTCTCATACAAGGCAAGCACTGCCAATGCCAATGAACCTACAACCTGGGAAGACATATCTCAGCGTTCAGAATGGGAATCCAGTAAATGGATAGAAGCTGCTAAGGAAGAGATAAAATCCATGCTTGACACTAAAACATGGACACTTACAGAACTACCACCTGGAAGGAAAGCCATAGGCTGGAAATGGACTTTTAAAGTGAAGTACAATGCAGATGGCACAGTTGAACGATACAAAGCAAGACTCGTGGCTGGGGATGTTCTCTGAAATATGGAAAGGACTATGATGAGACATTTGCGCCAGTAGTCAAACACGCTACAATAAGGACTTTGCTGATAGTAGTCGTCACAAGGAAAATGCAAGTGAAACATTTTGATGTGAAAACTGGCGAGTTAATATAAGAAATCTACATGGAACAACCACCAGGGTTCAAAGATGAACAAAGGCCAGACCTAGTATGCAAACTTCACAGGAGTATATATGGTCTAAAGCAAGCAGCCAGAGTGTGGAATATAAAGATAAATGAAGTGCTTACACAGGAGGACTTTCAAAGGAGTAAAGCAGACCCCTGCCTATACACTAAGAAATTGGATCTATCTACTTATGTAGGTGGACGATATCCTGATTTGTTTTGAGCAAGAAGGGGATGAAGCAGAAATACTGCAAACCCTAAATCAGCACTTTGAGACCAAAGATCTTGGCAACATAAATAATTACCTCGGCATCCAGAATGAGAGAGAGGAAGATGGCAGCTTTCTTCTCAACCAAAAGCATAAAATACAAGAAATAATTGAAACATTTGGAATAGAAGACGCCAAACCAGTAAAATCTCCCATGGAAACCAACTACCTGAAGGAAACAAACAGCCAAGACAACCCATTACCAACTAATACTCAGTACAGAAAAGCGATAGGGAAATTGCTGTACCTTACCACTGCTACAAGGCCCGACATTGCAGCAACTGTTGGAATCCTATGCAGAAAGGTTTCAATGCCAAGTCAGATGGACTGGAATGCTGTAAAGCGAATCATTCGTGATCTTAAAGGGACTTTACACTACAAGCTAAAGTTACCAAGGAGTGACGAAAACACCCTAACAGGATATGTGGATGCTGACTGGGCCGGAGACACCAGTGATAGAAAATCTACCAGTGGCTACTTATTTCTTCTGACTTGGGTCAACCACAGTTGGGACCAACAAAAATCTTTGAGGACAATCAAGGATGTCTTACACTTGCACAGATGGAAAGAGTTAACTCGAGAACCAAGCACATTGATGTGGAGTTCCACTTTCTTAGGGATCTTCAAGAACAGGGACTTCTTGAGTTACGTTATTGCCCGACTGAGGATATGAAAGCAGATATCCTTACAAAGCCCCTGACCGCTGAAAGACACTGAAGGCTTACAAAGAAGATGGGTTTATCAAACTAAGCCTTAGCTGTTGAGAAGGGGTGTTGGAGATACGACAACTTACAGCTTAGTCTATTGCTGGAGTGACTTCTGCTGGATTGACTGCGGTTTATTGTCATGACACTAGATTTCGCTGTTACTAATGCTCACTATGCATTTCTATGATGTGCTGTATTTCCTGTACATGGATGTGAACTCACTGATTTCTCTTTCCTGTCTGTGCCATTCACCATGTAAGGTGACCTTCAGTTATTGCATGCACGGTCCAATAAACCCAGTTCCTGTTACTCCACAATGTCTGATTGAAACTGACTCTGCTGCACCCAGCAACCATACTCTGCAACCACATATCAAGGAGCAGTCATCAGTTTATCTTATAGACATAACAATGGTGTGGAGCATAAAATAGTATAAAATCCATGTATAACTTGTGCCCCACATGTCTCAGTCCTGTACACATCTCTTATACTCACTGTAATGTCTCTATCCTGCAGGCCGGACTGGACCTGGTGCATTAGTCAGACATTAGTAGAGATGTCACATATCAGGAGCAGTCAGCAGTTTATCTCATAGACATAACAATGGTGTGGAGCATAAAATAGTATAAAATCCATGTATAACTTGTGCCCCACATGTCTCAGTCTTGTACACATCTCTTATACTCACTGTAATGTCTCTATCCTGCAGGACTGGACCTGGAGCATTAGTCAGACATTAGTAGAGACGTCACATATCAGGAGCAGTCAGCAGTTTATCTCATAGATATAACAATGGTGTGGAGCATAAAATAGAATAAAATCCATGTATAACTTGTGCCCCACATGTCTCAGTCTTGTACACATCTCTTATACTCACTGTAATGTCTCTATCCTGCAGGACTGGACCTGGTGCATTAGTCAGACATTAGTAGAGACGTCACATATCAGGAGCAGTCAGCAGTTTATCTCATAGATATAACAATGGTGTGGAGCATAAAATAGTATAAAATCCATGTATAACTTGTGCCCCACATGTCTCAGTCCTGTACACATCTCTTATTCTCACTGTAATGTCTCTATCCTGCAGGCCGGACTGGACAGAGCCTCCATCAAGTCACTGAAGTGAGGACCAGACAGACGGTTACCAGACAGGTCAAGTATCTTAAGGGACTGGTTATTCCTTATTACAGATGCCAACTGGATGCAGGAAGTGTCTGGTAGATAATTCCTAAACAATCTGTAAGAATAAGAAGATGAGATTTGGGTGAGGTGTCCACATTTGCGCTATGTTGCAGTGGATATGGAAATGGATAAGAATGTGTTTTAGTATTAGGCATGCATGTATCTTCACCCCACTTTGGCATAATAGAAACCTTTTGGAATTTAGTAAGATTGAGGATTATAAATATTGGTCAGCTAAGGGGATTTATTTGGTTACACATCTTTTTTATGAAGGAAAAATGAGTACACTTAGGGAAATAGGGTTAGAAAAGAGAATTGATACATCACATAGGTTTCATTATTATCAATTATTAGATGCATATAGATGCACTAAGGATCACTCTATATTTATAGTGAAATCACATATTGCTTTTCAATTTTATTTAGGGAAATTAGGGGAACAAGTGTCACTTGTGTCATAGTGATTTATAAAATGATCATGAATGAATTGGTGGTGACAAATAGATTTAAAAGCGAAAGGATTGGGATAGAGAGCTAGGAACGATCGCTGGGACACAATGGGGACAAATTTATAGAAATATGAGGTTGGATTCCATATCTAAACAGCATAGATTGATACAATTTAATATTCTTCATAGGCTGTACTACACACCGAAGCTACTGCATAGAATTGGGCTGGCGGAGAACTCCAGATGCCATAGATGTTCTTAGAGAGAGGCAGACTTTCTGCATGTAATCTGGAGCTGTCTGGTGCTGATATTACATGTCCTCCTACACCAGAAATTGTAATTGTAGGAGATGTCGATAAATGTCCTAAGTTAGGTCATAAACGAAAGTGCTTGTTACGTGTACTATTACTGGCTAAGGTTATTATCGTCCGCGTATGGGGCTCTGATAAAGAATTTGCATTCAAAACATGGGAAAGAGCGCTTGACATGGTAATTAAGTACAAGAAGATATATTATTTGAGTATGGGCAGATTGCAGATGTGGGAAAAGGTGTGGATTCCTTGGATTGGATCTAAGTATCTTCATTTTAAGAAATTCTTAAGACAATTTTTTTTTCTTTTTCTTCTTCCTGCTGGCTCCTAACGGGTTGGGATGATGGGGATAATAAATAAATAGACATGTATGAATTAATTGTTATGGCATATAATGTGATAAACGAAATATACTTATGAAATTCTATTGGATAAACTTTGTATAAGAATAAGAAGATGAGATGTGGGTGAGGCGTCCACAGAGCGTTAGTATAAAATCTGTAGATTGTGAATGTGGAGAGAAAATGTCCCCGGCTGTTAGTAAAATCCATAAATGTCATCACTAGAAGCCGCCTCTTGTGTGTGGTGATGTCAGGAATGGCGGCAGCTATATGATATGTCCATGTCCTAGAGATCCAGAACCCTGAGGAACGTCCTCACTTTATGGCATGTCATAAATCAGTGATGATGGCGGCACATGAATGTACAATAGTCATAAAGCTGATGGAGGAACTTGTGTCATCAGTGGCTATCCTTTCTCTACCATCTATTGGGGCCTCCATTCTCCTTCCTCCACCATCTATTGTGGCCCCTGTGGCCTCCATTCTCCTCTAGTCTTTACTCTTCTGCATATAAATCTGCTCACAATAATAGAAACATTGACGTCTACTGACAAGAACTTCCCTCAAGATCAGGAAATTGTAGACGTTCTTCTCTGCCATGCACAGCACGATGAGCTGATATATCAGACCTTTTTGCTCGGGTGAGAATTATAAGCAGCTTATAAACATATAACAATGGGACCAACACAGATGCCTTCAGCTGCCAAGTGCACATGTAACAGGTCAGCCAGTGTCATAGGTACAAAACTGCTGACAGATGCCCTTAAACACCCAAGACACATCTACCATACAACATGGTGCACATATTAGTTCCATATTTCTAATACAAAGATAAGACATTAGTAATAGAGTTGAGAAGAAAAGCTGCACCAGTGTCTCCTGTAATGACATCCTCAATGTCTCGCCCATTTATCTAAAGAAGTTCAGTTTCAGATGTTTCCCTCAGTCAATGGTGACATCAAGCTGAGACACTTATAGTCCATACAGCGACAATCCAAACCTAAAGGGTTTCTAAACGACAGAAATAAATAGTAAATTGATTTTGATTTCCATAAATATCTGATCTTTACGGCCTGACTGCTGGGACCATCAGGACTTCTCACAGGACACCCAGGTTCTGATCCAGTGAAAACCTGGAAGCACTGCAATGAGCGGGAAATACAGGAAGAGCCAAACGTTACTAACATAAGGGTCACTAGACAAGCCAGTTCTACACAAGGTTTCCACATCTACACTGCACCTCCTGACAGATCTGTGACACAGACATATCATCACAACCTCAGAAATGCTGACTGGTTCTTGTAGAAGTCTTCTATAATACAGGCACCGTTACTGCTCTTCTGCATTTATAAGGAAAGACCCTAAGTCTACAACTCTCACTAACCTATTCACATGGGTGATAAGCTCAGCACAGTCCTGTCCTACTGATGATGTCATTCTCATGGTTTAATTGGTTATGAGATACCTGATCCATCTACTTTATGATAGGACTCATACAACAGGCGTGGAGTATAAATGCTAAGAATAGATCAAATTATTTTAAGAACCTAACAGAGAAAGATGAAATATAATTAGTATTTTACCTCAGATCCTGTAGGTTATGTAATCCTGGAGCAAGTCTTTCTAATCCTTCTCTGTCTAAGGAACAGGCCTGTAGATTAAGTTCTTTTATATTTGTGCAGATGTCCAGAATAAACGCTAACACTGTGCAGTCTAGAGCCGACATACGAAGACCAGAAAGGTCAAGACTTCTGAGTGATTGTAATGATTCCTGCACCAGAGCCTTATTCCGGGATTCATACAGATAGAAGAATGTACTGAGAAGACGTCTCTTATTGTCCTTACTTCCCACCAGTCTCTGTTCTTCTAGAATGAAGTTCTTCAGCCAAGTGATGACATCTATAGATACCTGAGCTGCTTGTCTCTCCAGGTATCCAGCTAGTATTGACCTGGTGGAGCCGTCTGATAGACCACACAGGAAACGGAGGAATATCTCACCTCGTCCATCAGGATAGGATTTGGCTTTATTTAGTGATTTCTGTAACTTCTCAGCAGAATAATCCACATAATGCACCAAGGCAGAGAAGAATTCCTGAACGGTGAGATGTAAGAAGGAATAGGACACAGGTTCCTCCGATTCCATCAGAAAACTTGATAAGAGCTTTGATTTATTGTCCACATGGAAACAATCCAGATCTCGTTCATCAAAGATAATCCTGTGATTCATGACTCCATGTTCTGCCATCCATCCGATGGACTGCAGGATCTTCTGGGCGTCACCTTTGTGCAGGCTGTGATTAAACAGGATGTTGGAGACAAATATCGTGAAGAGCTGGGTGACGGTTTTGGGTAATAATGACGCCGGCTGATCACTACTTGTTGGCTGGAAGCTCCTGGATAATACAGTACAGATGATCCAGCAGTAGGACGGGAGGTAACAGAAGGTGTACAGGGTGTCATTCTGCTTCACATAATTAAAAGCCTTTTCTGCCAGTTCAGGGTTGGGGAAGAAGTTTTCAAAGTACATCCGTCGTTCTTCTGGTAAAAACCCAGTGATTTCTACTATTCTCTGGAAAACATCACAATCAGTTGATGCCAGTCTGGTTGGACGACTGGTCATTAGGACAGAACAACCAGTAAGAAGAAACTTTCTCACCAAACTAACCACAATCTGACCACAAGGTTCCGGTATTTTAGGATTAGAGCACAAGTGACGTGATGAGAAATCCATGTGATGAAGACTTTCATCTAAACCATCAAATATAAAGAGAAGTTTTTCTGGCTCCTGTAAGATGTTATCAAGCTGCTCCTCCAGATATGGGTACTGATGAAGGATCATGTCCTCCAGACTAACCTTATCCAGTCTGTTGAGTTCTCGGAATTTGAAGAAGAAGACAAAGGAGAATCTTTGATAGAGATCCCCCCTCACCCAGTCATAGACAACCTTCTGCATCAGTGTGGTCTTCCCTACACCGGGCACTCCGCTCACCATTACCACACGTGGCACAAGTCTGGATCGGTGGCACCAGCGGAACAGTTTGTTGGGGAAAATGTGTTGTAATTCATTGTGTTTTCTCTTTAAGTATTCCTCATGTTTTACCCCGGTCTCTATCAGCTCATTCTCAGAGCGTTGTCTGAAGTGATCAGTGGAGACAATGATGAGGTTGACATAACGTGTGGAGAATGGAAAACTCTGCTCTCGCTGGTCACATCTTGGAGGTTTGTTCTCTAGAAGTTTCTCAGTTTTTTCATATAAATGTTTCTTGTGACGGATCTGGAATTCTATAGAGAATAGGAAAATAAAGGTCAAAGACACATAATTAAAGAAATATCTTTAGTGAGTAATTTGGGGTCAGGAAAATAGTCTCTATAAACCATATACGTTACAGTGTGTCTTGATGGTGGAGGACAGTAAATGAGGATCTGAAGATACTTATAAAAATCTTCTTTAGAAATCACATCCTTAGTTCAGAAAAAGAAAGCAAACCATTATATGCTCCCATATGTTCTACAGTGGAGATACCTTTAGGGCTCATTCAGATGGTCGTATGTATTTTGCGGACCGCACATGGCCGCCACCCTCACAGTAAATGCCTATTCTTGTCTGCAGTTGCGGACAAGAATAAGACATGCTATATCTTTTTTACAGGGCTGCAGAATGGAACTATGGATGTGGACAGCAGACGGTGTGGTGTCCGCATCTGTTGTGGCCCCATTAAAATGAATGGGTCTGCACCTGTTCCGCAGAAATACAGAACGGCCCGTCATATGGCCATATAAATGGACCCTTAGACTCCCAAAGACAGAGGTCCGTTAACAGCAAGTGGAAGTATATTTCTAATCACTGGGCATTTATTCCACAATAGTAGACCCGCTTGGTAGTCCCTGGAACCTTCTAAGATAGAAACCCTTGCCAAGGGGGGCGTGGCTGGATGCGGAGGTAGGAGGACGCAAGCTCTGTGCGCTCTGCAGCTCGCGCAATAAAAAGCGGCCCAAAGGCAGCATCACCGTCCATCTGCACAATTAAAATACCCCAGCAAGTCACCGGAACATAAGCGGCACCTACCGACGTACTTTTCAGGCGTGGGTAAGCCAAAGAGGAGAGGAACGGTCCCTGTGAAGCTCACTGCGCTCTTCAAGGAGCGCGTCCAAGATAGCGCCGACTCACCACCGCATGGCGCCTCAGGGTCAGAGGGAAGGAAAAGGAGCGCAGGCACCAGCACTGGCCTCATTAATGTTAGTAATGCCCAGATGACTCCTGGAATAGAGAGAGCCTCCATTTGCCCTTCCTTGCCACCAGAGCTCACTCCTGCTACACCCAACACAAGGGCATATTTAACCCCTGCTGACCCTAATGCTAACCCAGCAGCACCTGTATCTGAAAATGCCATGAGGTCAATGTTACTGGACCTCAGGCAATCCCTACAAAAAGATATAAATAATGCCTTGTCAGTACTTCACAATGAAATAACCAGCATTGGAGAAAGAACAGCCCATTTGGAAAACAAAATGGAGCAATTTGCGGACGCTCATAATACACTAGTTGATGCATACAATGAATCCGAAGATGATATTATGGCGATAAAGCTGAAGCTTGCAGACCTTGAGGATAGGTCCAGAAGGAATAACCTACGTTTCAGAGGTATTCCAGAGTCAATTGAATCTGAAGATCTCAAAGATTACCTTACGGACTATTTTGTGGCGTTACTCCCAGGAACAGAGAAAAGAGATCTTCTAATCGATAGGGCTCATCGTATCCCTAAACCCAAGAGCGTTCCTGCATCAGCACCTAGGGATGTTATTGGCTTCATTTTTATCATTTGAAAGAAGCGGTCGCTAAAGTGGCAAACTCAACCAAAGATCTACCTGAGCGCTTCCAGAAGGTGCTGGTCTTTTCTGACCTCTCCACTACTACGCTAAATAGAAGAAGAGAATTCTCATCAGCCACCAGAGTTCTGAGAGAACACGGAATTGCGTATAAATGGGGTTATCCTGTCAAGCTGCTGATCACAAGGAATGGAACCACCTGGTCCCTGAATACTCCTAAAGAAGCGATGGTCCTTCTACATAAATGGGATCTCCTTCCTGAAGATGAAGATCTTTCCTCGCCTGTCAAGAAAAAAACCTTCCTCTGTACCGAGAGAATGGAGCGACTCATCCTCCAAACCTTCGGAGGGGTGACTTTATCCTTTACATTTATATTGCTTAATATCCTTTTTGATTGTCAGCTTTCTGCCTATAGGTGATGACTTTTCATAAGAAGTGAGCAGCTGGAGCTCACGTCTTAACTGATTCTTATACCCTCCCAAAACCAGGTTATACTGGTACCTGGTGGTTCACTTAGAACCAAACTTTGCGACCATCTACCCTTGTTAGCTGGTTTCCAGCATTATGTGTTTAATTTACAAAACCTGTTACGCGGTTATTATGGTTTTGTTTGTTTTATCCTAGGACGACATGACTTCTATACCTATCTAACTAGCATTTGCTTCCTGCAATACTTCACCTCAGCATTAGCCGTCAATTGCCACTATGGATTTCAAGGTAACTACCCTAAATACTAAAGGACTCAATAGTCCTACTAAAAGATCCCACTTCTGGAAAGAGGCATTATCCTCCAACAGCGATATCATTTGCGCTCAGGAGACACATTTAATTGATAGAGATACTCACCTTTTACAACATAAAAAAATTTCCCTATGTTTATTCAGCTCCTGCCAGCTCAAAAAAGAAAGGTGTCTCTATAGCTATCCGTGACACAGTGTCGTTCCAGTTGGTGCGAGTGGTGGCTGATGCTGAGGGCAGATACGTCATCCTTATCTGTAATATTAACAATACGCTGTTTACACTAGTTTCGTTATATGCACCAAATTCTCAGCAATATGCCTTTCTGAAGGAACTAATGGTTAAAATCAGTAGTATCAGACAGGGATTATTGCTGATTTGCAGTGATTTCAATATGGTTCCATCCGCGGTTATGGATAAATCATCATCCACTTCCTCATGTCCAAATAGTTCTAACTTTTCAAAACTTCTGTTAGCTGAAGATCTATTTGATGCATGGCGCGTGTTACATGCATCTGAGAAGGATTATACTTTTTTTCTCCAATCCACACAAGTCCTATTCCCGTATAGACCTAATTCTGGTAGATAAATGGTTGTTACAAAAAATATCCTCATCTAGGATCGGAGTAATTACTTGGTCGGACCATGCTCCAGTTTCGATCACTGTCAGCCAACCTGATATCCCATCTCCCAGCTATGTGTGGAGAATAAACAATTATATCCTTGCTAACCCACATTACGCTAAAGAGGCAGAAAAAGCTCTTACCGAGTTTTTTGCTTTAAATAATTCCCCTGAAATCTCTAAATCTACCTTGTGGTGTGCCCATAAGGCTGTGATGAGAGGAAACTTTATTAAATTCGCTTCCTATGATAAAAAGAAGAGGTCAGAACTCTCCAAAGATTTAATTATTAAAATAGTAGCACTGGAGGAAAAAAACAAAAAGTCTTATTCCTATAACACTACCAAGGAGCTTAGAAACCTCAGATATGAAGTATACCAACTACATAGTCACAAACTGGAATTTTATATGAGGAGAAACCGAGCTACATATTATAGCCAAGGGAATAGGGCGACAAAGACATTAGCTAATAAGTTTAAAAATAGGATAATAAAACATAAAATCCCTTATATTTATAACTCCATGAAACAGAAGATTATAAATCCTAAAGACATAGCTGATACTTTCGCAAAATATTACGCATCCCTTTACAACCTAAAAGAGGATAAGGACATAATACAACCTTCTGCGGTAGAAATTGATTCCTTTTTATCCAAAATTCACCTAGACCACTTAAACATATTAAATGCTCCTGTATCTGAAAGTGAAATCCTCAACACCCTCAAGACATTAAAACTAGCTAAGTCCCCAGGGCCAGGCGGCTTCACCAATGAATATTACAGAACATTTTCTAGAATCCTTGCCCCTTATCTCTGTAATTTGTATAATGAGATCATCACTAAGAAACAAATACCAAAAGAAATGCTAAAAGCTATTATTGTAACACTGCCCAAACTGGGTAAATCTACTGACTCCCCTGCTAACTTCCGGCCTATTTCATTACTCAACACAGACTTGAAAGTTTATGCTAAACTCATTGCAAATAGGCTTTCTAATATAATCCCTTTATTAGTCCAGGGCGATCAGACTGGATTTGTTAAGGCCAGACAAACTTTGGATAGCACTAGGAGGATCCTGGACTTGGTGCATGTGGCTGAAGCCCGAGAACGCTCAGCTTGATGCGGAGAAGGCGTTCGACCGGGTACATTGGGTATATCTTCAAGCGGTACTACGCAAATTTGGATTTGTTGGAAACATCTTCAACGCTATTACTTCCCTATACTCAGAACCGTCTGCGCAAGTTTTTACTTCAGATTTCCTATCCAGGGATTTTAATATATCCAACGGGACGAGACAAGGCTGCCCCCTTTCCCCTTTAATTTTTGTTTTGTCTATAGAGCCTTTGGCAGAGTACATCCGTTCTTCTCAGGAGATCTCCGGACTTAAAGTAGGAAGCAGACAACATAAAATTGGTCTGTTTGCAGACGACACAATTTTGATTCTGACAAATCCCCAGACATCTCTTCCAGCAGCCATGAAAATACTGCAGCAATTTGGTAACGTTTCTTATTACAAACTCAACGTTGCTAAATGTCAGGTTCTTAACATGGGCTTAAAGAGATCTATTATTGATTCTCTGAAATCTACATATCAATTCCAGTGGAACTCTCAAAACATGTCCTACTTGGGCATCAAAATAACGTACCCTTCAAGTAGTCTATTATCAACGAATTACGCTGATTTAATTAAAAGAATTAAAGAAGACGTTCGCAGATTTGATAGGACGGAGATCTCCTGGATGGGACGGATTGCCACAGTTAAAATGATGGTGATGCCGGTAATTCTTTATATGTTCCGTAATCTCCCTGTCCACATCCCTATGAAAAACCTCAAAGAATTACACAGATTACTTTGGAGGTATATTTGGAATAATAAGAAGGCGAGAATTCAGGCAGATGTGATGTTTTATTCTATAAGGAAAGGAGGCATTTGATGTCCTTCGGTGGTTCAGTACTATAGAGCCTGTATTGTGGACCAATTACGTCCCCTGTGGCTAAATGACCCTAATAAATTATGGGTAGATATAGAAAACAACTTAATTCCAACTAAACACTTCCCATCATTTCTCTATGGCTCACAACTGTTTGGTTGCCAATATTCTACCTTGCCTGAAACCATCAAAGCTTGTGTAGAAATTTGGAAATCCCTCACTATTAAGAAAATAATTAGTACCCCTACTATTCAGCATATTTCTCCTAAAATACTGGATAAGGGTATTTCTAATCTGAATATGTCTGACTGGATCAAGTGTGGTATATCCAACCTGGGAGATTTGATGTCGGGGGACGGGATTCTTTCTTTCTGTGACTTACAGCGGAAATTTGGAATTTCCTCCAATAACCAGTTTCAATATATGCAGGTCAAATCACTTCTCCAGAAAACAAGCTTCAGAAGAATCTAAACTATATTCTCTTATCAATAATATAAACCCACGTATAAAGGCCATTTCTAACGCATATACCATCCTAATTGAAGCCTCTAATTTCTCTAATTTTACTCATTTGACCAGGTGGAATTCTCAAATTGGTCCAGATATTTCCCAAGGCAGATGGTTGGAATCTTATTCTATTATTCCTAAAGTTTCTAAATGTATTAATCATCTTGAGAACGCCATAAAGATAAGATACAGATGGTATTTGACGCCTCATAGACTCTCATTAATATATAAAGACCACCCAGATGTTTGTTGGCGATGTAAAGAGGAAAATGCGGACATGCTTCATGTCTGGTGGGAGTGCCCCCCAATTAGGTCATTATGGAAAGCAATTGAAGCTTTAATCTCAAGAATATCTCATTTTCCTGTCACTCTATCTGTGCACCAGGCCTTACTGTCCTTAGACCTCGATATATTTCCCATAACCCATCTTTTTGTCATTACACATATATTGATAGCTACGAGGCTTAAAATAGCCAAATATTGGAAAGATTCCTCCCTTCCATCTATAGCCGAAATAATCAACTATGTCAATGTTAACTGTATGTATGAAAGAATCGCCGCCTATAACCATCACAATATCCATAAATTTATGAAGAATTGGGATGTTTGGATTTCCTCCCCATATAACAAGGATGTGGTAACTTTACATTAGATTTTGTCAATTGCATGCACCTTTCACAATTCATACTGGCTTTATTGGTTATATATTGCTTATTCAAGAAATTAAACACATGTCGGCCGCTATTATGTTTGTTGTACACTTTATTTTTTCGTCATTTTATTTTATTTTTATTTTTATTTTAATAATCACCATTAATAGAGACATTTATATTGTATTTGTATCTGTGCAAATATTATGGCAAACATTTTGTTTCTTTTTAATTTTATAAAATAAAAATTTTCAGTCAAAAAAAAAAAAAAAGAAACCCTTGCCAAAGTACATGCCACAGAGATGAGTTATTCAATAAGCTAGAGTCCATCTGCGACCACTTTTTGGTGGTGTCATTAACCCATCAAGTTGGTCAAGAACAGTAGCTCTGTAGTATGTAGGAAGACAAGGGCACCTCAGACCCCCAGCCTGGAGGACTTATAAAGTATATCTGCTGATACTCTTCCCACTGCTTGTTCCAAACAAACTGCAAGAGGAGCTTTAGAAGTGAGGAGATCACAGGACGTGGGACAATAATAGGTGAATTACTGAATAAATATAGAATACAACATAACAAGAAAGTGGGTAAAGGGAATAAGAAGCGATAAGTTCATGTATTGTAGTTTACTGATGGGAAACATAAGTACAGCGCCCAAGTACTGAACACTGCAGCCCATTAGAAAGGGAACGTGACTGTAATAGTTGTGTCTCCTCTGATAAATGTATGCCCAACATAGGTGATTTGTGGGAGTTAACCTTGTAGTAGCCAACCCTATGAAATCAATCCATGAGACCTACTATAGATGGCAGAGATACCTCAGGAAAGGTTACCGAATAATAACATCATCCACTACAAGACCAGTCTGATGATCTACATTGCCTATTCATATACCCTGTATGGTCGGTGACATACGAATATGTTGGGCAAATGGTTACATGAGTAACGTAAAAATAAGAGGGTAGTTAGTAAAGAAGGGGAGGAGAGGAACCCTGAGGTATAAACCCTTGCTGAGGGGTATACAAGGTCAGAATGGATGATAAGAGCCATGAGGGAAACACAGACACAGGACCTCCTTCAAATAGCACCAATGTACGTGGTTGAACACCTTCTCCGCATCCAGAGACAGGGGCAGAGAAGGCGTCCGACTCTTGGCCTCCACTGACAGGATATAAAAAAAATGTGTACCATCCATAGTTTGGCGGCACTTGACAAAGTCCACCTGATCTGCGTCTATCAACACCAGGAGGAGTCAGATAGATGAGTCCCAATAATTTTCTAATAAAGCTGCAGAGTCAAGTTCAATAATAAAATCGGGCTAAAGTTGGGTGGAGAATCTGGAGTCTTCTCCAGCTATGGGGATGTAATAATTAAAGTGTCCTACATCTAGGGAAACCCCCCTCCCCCACTGAGGTAGCTGCTTCAGTAATGACCCGAGCTAAGTAAGGAGCCAGTAAACCTCCATGCATTTTATAGAATTCATTGGTGAGGCCATCATGGTCTGGGGACAGTATTTAAAAATTGAATAGTCAGGGGAATTTCCTGACCTGAAAAGTCATTGGAGACTGAGAGCCCCTGAGACTCCATCGGGGCAGGTAAATTAATGTGATCCAGAAATACTTGAAGCCAGGGGCGTAGCTATAGGGGGTGCAGAGGTAGCAGTCTCTACCGGGCCCAGGAGCCTGAGGGGGGCCTGCTTGAAGCTAGTTAGATCTGGGTGGTAATGGAAGCATCCTGTGAGATATTATATATGATGCAGTATATTTTGTAAACTCATCAGCAATACCCTGTAAACTCATCAGCAATACCCTGCCGATCCAGCACCCGTGAACTATCCGAACAAAACAAAAAAGGGATTTTGGATTTTAAAGGTCTGGGATTTCAATCACTTCATTAATAAGGCGCCTCCCTTGTTCCCGGCCAATAGTGCTGCAAGCCTCCTTAGCGCTAAATCTTATTGGTTGGCTTTAAGCTCATATAGGCGGATTGAAGCTCCAAAATGTCAGCGGATCTGATAGGGCACAGACATTTACACTGACACGTACCTTTCAGTTGTGGGGACAGTTGGTGTCCATGTTCATCTACAAGGATTTGCTCCACCAGAGCGTCACCTAAAATCCAATACAAGGATCTGTGGTTAGTGTGTGCGTTCTTTAGCCTGCTAATAGTCACTAAGAAAAAAAGTTGAATAAAAGTTGAAAAGTTTTACTACAGTTTCATATTAACCCCTTCCCGACATATAATGTCCTAGTAGGTCACAGCAGGAAGTGACTTCCCACAAACTGAGGTTTGTCATGATAATCAGCAGGCACTGGAGCAGTGCAGAGGCCCGGCTGTATCCACTGAGAAGTACAGATCATATCACAGTAAATGAGCCCCACAGCTCTGTACAAACAATTACAAAAAAAGTTATAGGGGTCATAATATGACAATGCAGCAAAAATGCTATTTTACCCCAAAAAAATTTCAGTGTAACAATGTAAGAAAAATTATATAAACGTGATATCTCTGTAATCTTACTGAGCCGGAGAATGAAAGTAACAGGTCAGTTTTACTACATAAGGTACGCCGTAAAAAGGAAACCCGTAAAACTGTGGCGGAATTGTAATTTTTTAAATAATCCCTTCTGAAACAGCAGGCACCAGGTTGCTATGGCGTTTGCTGCAGATCGGATGCCATCTTTAACGGCCTGACATCTTCTGTACTATTACAGCAGATGTAGGGAAGGGTTTAAATGCTGTTCTGCCCTCTCACTCCTCGTCAAAGGTTAGGTTCCTAGTTGTCTAGTTAACCAGTGCAGATATTCTTTTCTCTCTGTTGACCGTGTATCACACTTCAGCTTTTTTTACTGACTCTCAGATTAGTTTCCTGGATACATGAACTCTGCCTGCCCTGATCTTGGATTAGTTTCTCAGACATGCATGAACTCTGCCTGCCCTGACCTTGGATTAGTTTCTCAGACATGCATGAACTCTGCCTGCCCTGACCTTGGATTAGTTTCTCAGACATGCATGAACTCTGCCTGTCCTGACCTTGGATTAGTTTCTCAGTCATGCATGAACTCTGCCTGCCCTGACCTAGGCTTGCTTCCTAAGGGCTCATGTGCAGCACCACATGCTGGCTGGACTCATGCTGTGGACTGCAAATTGCGGTCCCCAATACACAGGCACTGACCTTGGGGCTGCCACATGTGGACAGCGGACCAGTTCACTTCAATGGGGTACACGATCCACATCTCACTTATCCTGCATGCACTACTTTTTTGCAGTGCGGAGGCACGTACAGAAACTACGGAGTGCTTCTGTGGGGGTCCATGCATCCATTCCACACCGATCTTCCGAATTGTGGACCCATTCCAGAACGACTGCTGCAGGCCACAAAATGGGCCCAACCGGCACACGTTCATGTGCACAAGCCCTAACTTTGAGAATCATCTGATCCTTGGTGCTTCACACAGGTGAATTCCATGGAACTGCCAGGACAATGCCCATAGGTTTAGCCTAAAGCCAAACTGGTTAGGCTACTTTCACAGTAGCGGCAGCACGGATCCGGCGGGTGAAGGGTCCGGTCGGATCAGTGCTGCTGCAGGTGCATGTGTGGGGCCAAAACCGCGCTCAGGCCCCATTCACTGTAATGGGGATGGGCCACCGATCCGGCCGCAGCACGTTAACCCCTGCTGAGAGGCAGCCGGAGCGAAAATACAACATGTTCACCCACCAGATCCGTGCTGCCACTACTGTGAAAGTAGCCTTAGTTGGCACAGTAAATCCACACCCACTGTCTGTAACAACTGTCTCATTATCCCATTTATTACTTACCTCTGAGAAATCTTGTCCTGGATTATCCTATTGTGGGTGAAGGTTTTTGTATTGTGTAATCATTTCACTACAGATATTTGGTGGTTTTAGTCACTTTTCCAGTGAAAACCGGTCTACCCTATGAGTAATGATTTTGGCCTAAAATGAATTATCAGGAGGGTCTAAGGAATAAAACAGTAAATATTTCTTCCACGTCTCATACACAATGTTACCTCTATGACGGAGTTCCTCCAGTACAGCGTCCAGGCCGGGGGAACCGTGATGTCTCCGTAATACATACAGACTGACCCACAGTCCTATCACAGCTTCTCTTCCTAGGTTATATATATCCTGTAGTAAAGTCCGGGCCAATCTTCTTCTATCATCTTCTAGACTCCGGTATTTCTAGAAGACAAGAAATATCATATATAAATATTATTAAATGGGGGCAATATTTTTAATTGCTTCTAAGACAAAGATATTTGTACCTGAGACCTCCCTGTCAGGCAGTAGGTAGACACATCGCTGTGGTTCACCTGAGTAAAATGTTGTCTTTCTTTTGTTGATCGGAGGCTCCATTTCTGAGTTACTATACTTTTTCTTAATATGCAAATTAGGACTCTGGGCAACAAGG
>ONZH01016953.1:0-25745 GCA_900303285.1 Rhinella marina | reverse complement strand
GGCACATTTTGTTGGACTGGTTTTTAGACACCATGTCCCATTTGAAGCCCCCTTGATGCACCCTGCAATAGAAATGACCAAAATGGAGCCCATTTTAGAAACGACGGGATAAGGTGACAGTTTTTTTATACTATTTTGGGTTACATATGATTTTTAATCGCTCTATATTATGTTTTTGCAAGGTAACAAAAAAGGCTGTTCTGGCACAGCTTTTATTTTTTGTTTTTTACAATGTTTATCTGACAGGTTAGATCATGTGCTATTTTTATAGAGCAGTTAGCTACGGACGCGGCGATACCTAATTTGTATACTTTTTTAAATTTATTTCACTTTAACGCAATAGCATTTTTGATACACAAAAAAAATCATGTTTCAGTTTCTCATTTTTTGTGGGATGAGATGACGGTTTGATTGGTACTATTTTGGGGTACATACAGTACAGACCAAAAGATTGGACACCTTCTCATTCAAAGAGTTTTCTGTATTTTCATGACTATGAAAATTGTAGATTCACACTGAAGGCATCAAAACTATGAATTAACACATGTGGAACTATATACTTAACAAAAAAGTGTGAAACAACTGAAAATATGTCTTATATTCTAGGTTCTTCAAAGTAGCCACCTTTTCCTTTAAATACTGCTTTGCACACTCTTGGCATTCTTTTGATGAGTTTCAAGAGGTAGTCACCTGAAATGGTATTCCAACAGTCTTGAAGGAGTTCCCAGAGATGCTTAGCACTTGTTGGCCCTTTTGCCTTCACTCTGCGGTCCAGCTCACCCCAAACCATCTCGATTGGGTTCAGGTCTGGTGACTGTAGAGGCCAGATCATCTGATGTAGCACCCCATCACTCTCCTTCTTAGTCAAATAGCTCTTACACAGCCTGGAGGTGTGTTTGGGGTTATTGTCTTGTTGATAAATAAATGATGGTCCAACTAAACGCAAACCGGATGGAATAGCATGCCCCTGCAAGATGCTGTGGTAGCCATGCTGGTTCAGTATGCCTTCAATTTTGAATAAATCCCCAACAGTGTCACCAGCAAAGCACCCCCACACCATCACACCTCCTCCTCCATGCGTCACGGTGGGAACCAGGCATGTCCATCCGTTCACCTTTTCTGCGTAGCACAAAGACACGGTGGTTGGAACCAAAGATCTCAAATTTGGACTCATCAGACCAAAGCACAGATTTCCACTGGTCTAATGTCCATTCCTTGTGTTCTTTAGCCCAAACAAGTCTCTTCTGCTTGTTGCCTGTCCTCAGCAGTGGTTTCCTAGCATCTATTTTACTATGAAGGCCTGCTGCACACAGTCTCCTCTTAACAGTTGTTGTAGAGATGTGTCTGCTGCTAGAACTCTGTGTGGCATTGACCTGGTCTCTAATCTGAGCTGCTGTTAACCTGCGATTTCTGAGGCTGGTGACTCGGATGAACTTATCCTCCACAGCAGAGGTGACTCTTGGTCTTCCTTTCCTGGGGCTTTCCTCATGTGAGCCAGTTTCTTTGTAGCGCTTGATGGTTTTTGCGACTGCACTTGGGGACACTTTCAAAGTTTTCCCAATTTTTCGGACTGACTGACCTTCATTTCTTAACCACTTCAGATCTGGGCCATTTCCCCCCTTCCTGACCAGGCCTAATTTTGCAAATCTGACATGTGTCACTTCATGTGGTAATAACTTTGGAACGCTTTTACTTATCCAAGCGATTCTGAGAATATTTTCTCGTGACACATTGTACTTCAAGTTAATGGTAAATTTGAATCGATAAGTTTTAATTTTATTTCTAAAAAAATCCAAAAGTTTACGAAAATTTGAAAAAATTCGCTGTTTTCTAAATTTCAATCTCTCTGCTTTTAAAACAGATAGTGATGCCCCATAAAATCCTTTTTAATTTACATTCCCCATATGTCTACTTTATGTTGGCATCATTTTGGTAGTGTCTTTTTATTTTTTTAAGACAGTAAAAGGTTTAGAATTTTAGACGCAATTTTTGCAAATTTGTAAAATCAACTTTTTTAAGGACCAGTTCAGTTCTGAAGTCAGTTTGTGGGTTTACATAATAAAAACCACTCATAAATGACCCACAAACTATTCAAAACTGGTTTTAGAAGTGTTTTTAACCCTTTAAGTAATTTCACTTTTTTTTGCAGATTTTCCATTTTAATCATTTTTTCCCTTCAACACATCAAGGGTTAACAACAAAACAAAACTCAATATTTATTACCCCGATTCTGCAGTTTGCAGAAACACCCCACATGTGGTCGTAAACTGTTATTTGGGGATACGCCAGGGCTCAGAAGGGGAGGAGCAGCATCTGCATTTTCTAACATGGAATTTTTTGTCATGGTTTGTAAGAGTGATAACTTTTTAATTTTTTTGTGGACTGAGCTGCGTGAGGTCTTATTTTTTGCGGGACAAGCTGTGCTTTTTTATTGGCACCATTTTGGGGTACATCCGGCTTTCTGATCACTTTTTAATCGAATTTTTGGGAGGTTAACTAAAAAAAAAAAGCAGTTTAGGGGCATTTTTCTATATTTTTTTTTTACACCGTTCACTTGATGGGGTAGATCATGTGATATTTTTGTAGAGCCAGTTGTTACGTACGCAACGATACCAAATATGTCTATTCTTTATTTATTTTTTTACGTTTTACACAAATAGAGCATTTTTAGAAGAAAAATCATGTTTTGTGTTGCAATTTTTTAAGAGCCATTTTTTTTCATTATGATCTTGTGTGGGGGCTCATTTTTTGCGGGATGAGGTTACGTTTTTATTGCTACCATTTTGGGATGCATACGACTTTTTGATTGTTTGATATTATGTTTTTTGGTAGGTGATGCGACAAAAAAAGCTGTTTTGGCATAATTTTTATTAGATTTTTTTACGCAGTTCACTTGATGGGGTAGATCATGTGATATTTTATAGAGCCGGTCGTTTCGGACGCGGTGATACCAAATATGTCTATCTTATTTATTTTTATTTATAACTTTTTTTAATGAAATATTTGGGGGGAAATTATTTTTTTATATATATATATATATATGTGATTTTTTTTTTTTATAATACTTTTTTTTTTTTACACTTTGTGTCCCACATAAGGTCATACAAGACCTCAGGGGGGGCATTTAACTTCACTTATTTATTTATTTATTTATTTACACTTGATTTCTCCTGTAACTGGGGCTGACATAGTAGCCCCAGTTACAGGGGAAGTACATCCCCAGAGAGGCTGTACAGCATAATACTATGCTGTACAGCCTCAGTGCAGGGCTGATCGGGTCTATGAGAGACCCGGCAGCTCCTGCACTCTCCCGGCCCCGGCGATCACGTGACCGCTGGGCCGGAATAGGAAGCGCAATAGCGCTGTGTATACAGCGATCTAGAAGGCAGGGACCCCTGGGAACGTTCCCTGCCTTCCCTTTGGGGTACCCTGCTGTCACTGACACCAGGTACCCCACTGTGCAGCTGCACGATTAGCGTGCAGCTGCTATCTCTGAATGGACGTTCAGAAACGTCCATTCAGAGATAGATAACCACCTCCCGGACGTTTATAGTCAATGGGCGGACGGGAAGTGGTTAAAGTAATGATGGCCACTAGTTTTTCTTTACTTAGCTGCTTTTTTCTTGCCATAATACAAATTCTAACAGTCTATTCAGTAGGACTATCAGCTGTGTATCCACCTGACTTCTGCCCAACACAACTCATGGTCCCAACCCCATTTATAAGGCAAGAAATCCCACTTATTAAACCTGACAGGGCACATCTGTGAAGTGAAAACCATTTCAGGTGACTACCTCTTGAAGCTCATCAAGAGAATGCCAAGAGTGTGCAAAGCAGTAATCAAAGCAAAAGGTGGCTACTTTGAAGAACCTAGAATATAAGACATATTTACAGTTGTTTCGCAGTTGTTTTTTGTTAAGTATATAATTCCACATGTGTTAATTCATAGTTTTGAATCTACAATTTTCATAGTCATGAAAATACAGAAAACTCTTTGAATGAGAAGATGTGTCCAAACTTTTGGTCTGTACTGTATGTCTTTTTGATCACTTTGTATTACACTTTTTATGATATAAGGTGACAAAAAAATGGCTTTTTTGGCACAGTTTTTATTTAATTTTTTTACACCATTTACCTTTTGGGGGAAGAGTTTGTGATATTTTTATAAAGCAGGTCATTACGGACGCAGCGATACCTAATTTGTCTAATCAATAAAAGCATTTTAGAAAAAAAAAGTTTTTGTGTCTCCATTTTCTGAAAGTCATATTTTTTTATTTTTTTTGGGCGATTGTCTCATGTAGGAGCTCATTCTTTTCGGGATGAGGTGATGGTTTATTGGCACTATTTTGGGGTACATACAACCTTTTTGATCACTTTTAATACCTTTTTTTGTGAAGTGAGGTGGGCAAAATTTAAATTACATCATAGTTTTTTTATGGCGTTCACCGTGTGGGGAAAGTAACATGACCCTTTTATAGATCGGGTCGTTACGGAGGCGATGATACCAAATATGTGTAGTGTATTTTATTTTTTTACATTTTTAATCAATTAGAAAATGTGTGGCTAGGAAGGAAATGTGTTTTTTTCACTTTTTTTTTTACATTTTCTTGACCCAGACCCACTTGGTTCTTGAAGATCCAGTGGATCTGTGGCTAGGAAGGAAATGTGTTTTCTAAACTTTTTTTTTTTTTACATTTTCTTGACCCAGGCCCACTTGGTTCTTGAAGATCCAGTGGGTCTGATGGTTTACAATACACTGCAGGTACACTGTATAGTACTCTCTCCATCTCTTAACCTCTTTCATATAGCGGTCCCTATGGACCATAGCATGGAAGGGGTTAAACGGCCGACATAGGTGCCAACACCGATGTCAGCCGTTTCAAGCAGAGTGTGAGCTGGAAGGGGGACGGGCAATAAACGCGACCACCAGCTATCCTGAAATGGGACCGGGGGGGGGAGAAGGGGCACATTTACGGCTGCAGGTTTATTATATAAACATATATCTACATTTTAGAAGGTTCTGGTCCTAACAGTCTTGGACTGTGGGGATCAGAACCTTTAGCCGGCATTAGGATCGAGTGATTGGCTAGTATGTACAATCTAGCCAACTAGCCAATCACAGCGATCGCCGGCCAGGATCATTGATCCCGGGCAGGCTAGCTGAGATCCCTGGCTGTATGTAACAGCCGGGGTCTCAGCACTGTCACCATGTCGGCAGATATGGTGACAGTTTAATGCCATGACGTGTATACTCGTCATGGAGCACTAAGTAGCAGTGCTCCATGATGAGTATACACGTCAAATAGCACTAAGGCTACATGCACATGACAGTGAAAAAAAAGTTCAGTTAAAAACGGACACACTGTCAGTTTTTCATGGCCATTTTGCATCAGTGTGTGCCTCCATTTTCTGGCAGTGTGTCCATTTTTAATGTTCGTTTTGCATCCGTTTTGCATCAGTTTTTCATGTCCGTTAAAAACGGACATGAAAAATTGATGAATTGGATTGACAGTTATTTCTTGCCCCCAACTATAATCATGATCCCCATGATGCCCATAATGTCTTCTATAGTGCCCCGAACTAAAATAATGTCCCCCAAGGTATAAATAATTTTTTAGAGTGCCCCAGCTAAAATAATGTCCCCCATGTAGGCCCCCTGGTAAAATAATGTCCCCCATAGTGTAGGAATTTTTTTGACTGTTCCCAACTTTAATAATGTCCCTCATGTAGGCCCCCATCTTACATAATTTCCCCCATGGTTTAAATAAATGCCCCCACAGCTGCTTTTTGATGATTAAAAAAAACAAAAATAAAACCTGACCTTATCCAATTGCTCGCGCTGCAGCAGTCTCTTCTCTCTTCCACTCACAGGACCTGCCGAAGGACCTGCGATGTGCGGGATGACATCACTGCGCATAACGCAGGTCCATCGGCAGGGCCTGCTCAATGAAGAAACCAGAGACTGCGCAGCGCGAGCAAGTGGGTAGGGTGAGTGGCCATAGTGTACCCGTTTTTAACGGCCGTTAGACGGGGGCACTCATGACAATCGGCCGTTAAAAACTGCCCCATTCATTTCAATGGGGCAGTCGGCCCGTTGAAATGGCCCAGAAATAGGACATGTCCTATTTCTGGACGGACGCTATTCACTGGCCGTTTAAAAAAATGGCTATGTGAATAGCCCCTATAGGCTTTCATTGTTGCTAAAAATAGCCATGTGACGACCGCTACTTAGACATGTGCATGAGCCCTAAGGGGTTAAGGACCCAGCCAGTGTAAATTTTCATTCAGTAGCACCACCTCCATGACTCTTTAGTAGTAATTTGTATGTGTGACATGGTATCTTCAAAAGTGAATAAATCATCCAGCGCCCTCGTACACTGTTAAAAGTTCATATATTATTCCAAATATAAGAGTAAAGAAAACTCGATCCACTACCGGTTGACATGTTTTGACATCAAGTGTTAATCATAACCTGCTCTTTCAAAACCAATACCAGAGTAAGGCCTCATGCACACGAACGTGTGCCGGCCGTGCCCGTGCTGCGGTCCGCAATGCACGGGCACTGACCGTGAGGCCACCGCATGTGGATCGAGGACCCATTCACTTGAATGGGGTCCGCGATCCGCATCCAAGGGTCCGCAAGCAATACTTTTTTGCGGTGCGGAGGCACGGCCAGAAACACCACGGAAGCAAACCGTAGTGCTTCCGTGGTGTTCGGATCCATGCCTCCGCTCCGCATCTCCCGGATCGCTGACCCATTGAAGTGAACGGGTCCGCGATCCGTGATGTGGCCTGCACACGGCCGGTGCCCGTTTATTGCGGACCCACCGTATGCGGCCCGCAGCACGGGCACGGCTGGCACACGTTCGTGTGCATGAGGCCTAAGGGTCAGGAACACGTCACAGATGCAACTTCTTTGAATTCTGTGCCAAATATTTTGAATTTACTACAGAGATTTCTTTGCTGTATTGATTTTAATCAAGAAGAACAAAGCCTTTGGATTTTATTCCATGGTGCTGGATTTCCTTTCTACATTCTTGTATTTTCCTGGAGACCCAGTGATCGGGGCGCCAAGTGGGGTGAGTTGACTAAATTTTCCTTTGTTTCCGTTTCAAAATGCTTAAAAGGCTAGATGGGTGGTGTCCAGTATTCCGGTAGCAACATGAATGCTAAAACCCAAGAAATGGAACGGGAATAGTGGTTTCATGCTTAACCCTTTCATGACCGGACCTATAAAAGGCCTGGATGTCCAGGCAACTTTTTGTGTTTTGGGCACATGGTGGCTTAGTGACCCTAATTTTTTTTTTCGTTTGAATACGAAAATAATTTTTGCTATTTTTTTTACTTGACACTTAGGACTTATTATTAGAATGGTTTTTTTAAAGATATTTTATATTTTTTTAGGTTTAATTTAGACAAAAACCGCTAATTCTTATTAAAAAAAAGGATTTTTTTTTAATTATAGATTTTTTTTTAAATATTAAAACTGACGCACAAATTAATTATTGCAATGGGTTCCCTATTTGATGACGATCATTTTGATATATAGCATGTATAGATTTTATTTGACGGGCGACTATGGTGACTGTTTCTATTGGCGACTGCGTGTTTAATTTTTTTTTTTACACTTTTTTTGTTTGTTTTTTTATTTATTTTTTTACTTATATATTAATTTATTTTTGACAACTAATATGTCCCCCAGGAGGTCATTAAAAGACCTCTGGAGGACTGACTTTTTTTTTTTTTCTTTTTTTTACACTTTTTTTTCCCACTGTTTCCACTGTAACTGGGGCATCCACAGGAGCCCCAGTTACAGGGGAAAACAGCCCCCTGGGGGCTCATTACACACAGGCAGAGCTGATCAGGGTCTCCTTAGACCCTGCAGCACTGCTCTGGCCCCGAGACACCCGGCGGTCACGTGACCGCCGGGTCTAACACAGGAAGCGGCGCTGCCGCTTCTTTCCTGCTGCGCTCCGGCTTAGGAGAAGACAGAAGCGGTAATAAACCGCTCCTGTCTTCTCCTCAGGGTCCCCGCTCTGTCTGTGAGCCGGGACCCGACCTGCTCCTGCTAGATTGCAGGAGCAGGAGCTTTAATCCCAGCGCTGATCAGCGCTGGGATTAAAGGGCCGCCTGCACGTCTATATACGTGCTATCTGCACGGGGCATGTGCAGATAGGACGTATATAGCCATATGGCGGTCGTGAAGGGGTTAACAAAGAAAAAAACATTGTAAACACATTGGCTCAAATTTACTTTTCGTAAAAATGGCGTAAGTTTAGACGGGCTGTCTAGACCTACACCAGATCTATCACAGTGGCTAAGGCTAGATGATAAATCTGGTGAAGGGATAGACACTATACCAATTATTGGTCAGCTTACTTTGCAACAGATTTTTAAGCCAGAATTGTGCCGTTCTGCCCTTTTCCTGCTAAGTCCTGCCCCTTCTCGAGCATGTAAAAAAAAATACCCTAACAGAACTGCCTCTCTTGGACCTAACCTAAACCTGCAATGTTCAGGCCGTTATAGGAACCAGCTATAATTATACTCGACTTAGAAGCCCTGGGAAGATGGGTGGGGAGTGCTTAATTTAAAGGAGGCAGCTAACCTCCAAACAAACTGCAAGAAAATTTAGACTAGCACATCCAAAGTCACAGGTGCGCATCAATAAAGCTGGCATGCAGATAGCAAACAATATGTATGGTAGCACACTGTTATACATGCAAACAAATGAACTAGGGATTATTTTGGACTACAGTGATACTATACCTACTTTACATGAAAAATATGTGCAAAGAGCTTCCATTTTTCATATATAGTAGGTATAGTCCCACTGTCAGGGGCGTTGCTAGGGTCTCAAAAGATCCGGGCCCAAGCCCCAATGAATATGGTGCAATTCTCTATGTCGACCCTCGTCCCAACAGCAGCACATACCTCACATCCTGTGCCCCCCAACTGACGTCTCCTCTGATGTAGATTTTCTCTGTCATCATCTACTCCATTTGGCCCGGACAACTTCTCTCAGCCTCGTCTCTGCAGAGTGTGACACACGGACATCTTATCTTCCTCACATTTCTATCATCCCCTAACCCCACAGTGTTATCCTGCTGCTCACTATGCTCTCCAATACCCCCAAATACTATCCTGAAGAAATATCAGTGCCCCCCATAGTAATAGTCCTACCAGTAGTAATTCCCTCATTAGTAACACTGCACCCTACAGTGACCCCAGCACTGATAATGCTCCCCAAGATTGTCCCCATTACTAGAAGAGTCCTCCAGTATTAATAATGCCCTCACAGAGCCCCCAGTAGTAATAAGGCCCCCTATTGTCCATCCAGTGGTAATCAAATTCTGTACAGACCCCTCAGTAGTAATAAGGCCCCCATAGTGTAGAAATAAGGCAGATCTATAAGTCTCTCCTATAGAGCCGACTAAGAACGCCTAATGTCCCCTGGATTTATAATACCCCTACAGTGCCCCCAGTATTTACATCTCTCCCCCTACTGTTATAATGCTCACCCTGAAGTACCCGCTGTAGTTATATTCCTCCATTTAGTGTCCTCAGAAATTATAATTCCTCAGCCCCTCCACCATACAGTCCCATGTAAATAAAGCTATTTCCCTCCTGTGTAAATAACATCTCACCATCTGTCCAGCCCCCTCCAATATACAGTCCCATGTAAATAGCATCCCTCTCTATCTACAGCCCCCTCCAAATACAGTCCCATGTAAATAACATTGTTCCCACCCATAGCCGTCATCAACATACAGTCCTATGTAAATATCACTCCCTCCAACAGCCGCCTTCAACAGACAGTCCCATGTAAACAACATCACTTCCTTCCCACATCCACCTCCAACATGCAGTCCCGTGTAAATAACATCACTCCACGCCACAGTCCAATGTAAATAAGGCTACTTTCACACCAGCGTTTTTGCTGGATCCGTCATGGATCAGCAAAAACTCTTCCGTCCTGATAATACAACCGTCTGCATCTGTTCTGAACGGGTCCGGTTGTATTATCTTTTAAATAGCCAGTTTGGATCAGTTTCGTCATGTGGACACCAAAACGCAGCAAGCAGCATTTTAGTGTCCGCCTCCAAAACTAAATGCTGACTGAACTGAAGCAAACTGTAGCAAAACTGATGCATTCTGAATGGATCCTTTTCCATTCAGAATGCATTAGGACAAAACTGATTTAACAGTTTTAGACCATTTATGAGAGCCTGTGACGGATCTCACAAACGGATCCTTACAACGCAAGTGTGAAAGTAGCCTAAGGCTAGTTTCACACCTGCAGCAGGGGACTCTGGCAGGCTGTTCCAGTGGGTGAACAGCCCGCCGGATCCGTGCTGCAGCAGGTGCACATGTGGGGCTGGAACTATGCTTTGGCCCCATTCACTGTAACGGGGGCGGGCCACTGATCCAGCCGCAGCATGGCAAACCCTGGCGAGAGGCGGCCGGAACAAAAGTACAACATGCTGTACTTTTGTTCTGGTCACCTCTCGGCAGGGGTTCCCGTGCTGCAGCCGGATACGTGGCCCACCCCCATTACAGTGAATGGGTCCAGAGCGTAGTTCCGGCCCCACACGTGCACCTGCGGCAGCACGGATCCTAGGTGTGAAAGTACCCTAACAGAACCCTGCCAAGTCACCTCCAACACACAGTCCCATAATAACATCCCTCCCTGCTGCCCTAACATACAGTCCCAGTTAAATAACCACAACTCCCAGCATCCCTCTGCTTCTCCCTTCACTTACCTCTTCTGATGTAGCAGAGCTCACTGCAGCTTCTTCCCCACAATTCTCCTCTTCAGTTTAGAAGACAGGAATTGAAAAGGACCTGTGATGATGTCACAGTCATGTGACTAGTGCAGGATTGGACGGCACTGATCACATGACCTGTGATGTCATCACATGTCTTGCATACCTTGCACTCTATTAGATTCAATTCTACTGCCGTCCTGAGGACAGCAATACATTTGTATTTGTCTAACAGGCAGGACATTCGGGGCCTGGGAGAAAACATCAGGGGCCCAGGCCCCAAATGTCTTAGCCTAGCAACGCCCCTGCCCACTGTAGTCCAAAATAATCCCTAGTTGTTTGATAACATATAGTCGTTCACATATTAGTGTCCCTGTAGTACCTTCCCCAAAGTCAAGAAGAAGAAAAAAAACATGACTCCCCACTCCCCTAAGCATTCTGTGATGCAGGCCACAGGCTTCTCGACTGAGAGAATCGGCTTTTCAGTTCAAGCAGTCAACGTGCCGCCTGAGATCCGGCACATTCACAACCATCTGCTCCATTCTATTGTCTCATAGGCCTCAAGCCTAGTGGCCTGTGAGAGTGAACGGTGGGGAAGGCGATACAGTTGTATAGTTGTCATCCACTACATTTAGGGTTCTGGACGAAACAAGCCCCAGATGTTTTGACCTAACAACACCCAGTGGAGCCCCCTTAGTTCCCCCTCACAATAGTGATGCCCCTAATGACTCTTCCTCAAACATCAGTGATGCCCCTGTAGTTTTATTAAAATAATAAAATTAAAATCCTAGCCCCATTCCGAAGACAAATGGAGCACATCATCTTCAGGCTCATGATGTCCCCAGTTCAGCTTCGCAGGTGCATCTTGTGACATCTTAACTAGTTTCAGTTTTTAAGCATTTAAAAAATAATATTTTAAGTTCCCATGCACATGACTCATGGTGCTGCAGAACCTTTGTGTATTGCTGTACATGCTCCAACAGGTGCCATATATATGGAGATGTTTGCCACTAGAACAGATTCTTCTAGGGGAGAACATCTCCATCTCCACACATCTTGAAGTCTGATGGAGAAGGACACAATTTATTTTCTCTGATGTTAGAAATTAGTTATTCAGAAGTACAGTACAAGCCAAATGCCGTTGATAGTGAGTTTATATTCACCTGTTAGGTAACGTTGACCAGGTTACAGTGTAACACGTACCATAACATGTATGGTATAATACTTTTAGTCTTAAAGGGGCTGTCTCACTTCAACAAACAGTACTTATTACGTAGAGAAAGTTAATATAAGTCACTTACTAATGTACTGTCCATATTGCCTCTTTTCCTGGCTTGAATCATTTTTCTATCACATTATACACTGCTCGTTTCCATGGTTACAGACCACCTTGCAATCCATCAGCACTGGTCGTGCTTGCACATTATAGGAAAAAGCACCAGCTTATGTGCATTGACTACCAGAGAGGCCAGCACTTTTTCCTATATTGCACAAGCATGGCCTCCGCTGATGGATTGCAGGGTGGTCATAACTATGGGAACAAGCAGTGTATAATGCAATAGAAAAATGAAGACAGTAAAGGAAGCAATATGTAAGTGCCTTGTATTAACTTTCTCTACATGATAAATGCCACTCGCTGAAGTGACACATCCCCTTTAAAGTCAATCAGACTGATATGGTATGCTGATGCACCAAAGTAAAAGAGTAAGAAAATTGTGAAGATGTCTCCATCCATGCCGTCTAATTAAGGCAGCTTGCCTGATATAAAAATGTGATGCTGAAGAGCCCCAAGCATTCAGCTGGGCTGGAATGAATTTGACAAAAAATCAGTGTGACAGTTTCTAATAATGTATTGTTTTGAAATAAGAAATAGTAAAAATAAAACAAATGCATCAAAATGTAAATCATCATCACCATCGAAATCTAAATGCAATGTATCTAGTATGAATTTCCTATGATCTTGATTGTAAAGATTAATAACTTGTGCTTTATAGTATCAAAGAATGATTTTGAATGTAGGTCACCATCAGACAAATTTAACTTATAGCCCATCAAAAACTAAATCTCGTTGTGTACTTTTTATATATTTATTTTTTTGAAGACTGCATGAATGAAAATGTTATTTTTGCTTCAGCTCTCTTGTTTTAAAGGGGTTGTGAAACCAGTAATATTGATGACCTATCCTATTCTGACTGCATTCTGTGATAACTCTTTGACCATAGTGAAAAATACCATCCCAGCAGAACCAAATAACACAGTGTAGCACAATATACTGCCCCAAAAGCTGGCCCTTTGTGGTGGTCATCTATAGCTACCATCTTCTGTCCTCCTCCTCCTCCAGTTGTTTATGGAGCATGAGGCTTAGGAGGTGAGGTGTGGAGCATAGCAGTTCAGGAGGGCATGTGCAGTCTCTAGTTGTGTACATGAGTACCTGATTATCACAGTGTTAATTACTGTTGAGAGCTTATTATGTACCCAGTCAGCGACAAAGAGGAGGACTTGGGTGGACCCCTGGGACATTGGCCCACAGTGACATTTCCCTGTATGGTCTATGACCAATCCACCCCTGAGTACATGTACCCATACACATGCAGATTTAGTTCTGCTTCCAAAAACAAAAGAAAGAAGAAAGTTGAACCCATAATGTCACCAAATTTTAGTTAGCTATCCTATATATCAATATTGACTGCAAAGAAAAAAAAGGGCGTTAGTCAGCACATGCCAATGCGCAGGTGCACATCGTCGGCAGAAATCACAAAAGCAAAAACAAACACAATGCAATAGCACTCTGCAAACACAAATAACAAGTATATACAATAGTGTCCTACTCACTATAGAAAATACAATAGTGATAATGCTATGTTCATTATATAAATGTGAGATTCTTGGCAAATACATTTTGTACAAAATTTTTTGTGCCTGTCCGCCCCAGCAAGGCAATCTCTTTAGGACAGGAAGCTGTGCTAAAAACTACCCTTTTTAGTGACATACTGTCCTCCATTAAATGGGAAAGACAGGTCAGTTAGGAGTACTCAATCAATGTTGACCTTTTAAACAGGCCTTGAGACATAACTTGGATTATAGCTAAGCCAGTGCTTCATCTGCAGACAGTTGTTATGGGGTGATTGCTCATCATCAGTGCAGAGCAGAGAGCACTGCTTAACTGGGTGAGAGGCCTTTGACAAACTTTGTGTGTGACTAACTCTGTTAGGCTGGGCCTAGAATTAAATTGGAAGGCAGAGTCTATGGGATTTTCAACTTAAAATGCCCCTCATTAAGGTAGCTTTTGAAAATGGACTACAAATAATATAATATGGATGGTTCGGAAGGCTGTCTGGGGACTAAGACTGTCAAGGGGCATATGGCTATCCAAACCACCCAACCCCATGCACAACAGAGAATCACTATATGAGAAGCATAACCAACAATGTTAATGTAGAGTTCCATCCCTTTATGTGCACCACAATCTGCACTGATCGTGGCAGTGAAAACAGTTAAGCGGGTGGAATCAGCATTTTATTCAATAATAGCGTTAGTGCTGGAGGTAGTGAACAATGTCACAGTGAACCTCTAAGGGGTAATTGCAAAATAATATCATGTACCCCTTCAGCAATGTACTAGCACATGATAATGTAGCAAAAAAGTGGTGCTGCTGTAGAAGAAATGGTGCACAACAGGCAAGGAGACCAAGCTGTGTGAACAGCGCAGGGCCCATGGTAACCTAATCTGCCACTGTCAATTGCTTAGAGCATTTCTGAAGCAGGTAACAGAATCTATAAACAGAAGTATGGTTGTACGAATATAAGATCAGGGCTGGCAAAGTTCATGCAATACAGTGAGACAGATACAGGTTAGGGAAAGCAGCTATTAAAAGGCAAAGTGGATCAAACACTTTCACAAATGAACAGCAATCAAAGAAGCCATTTAAAGCACAGTGGCATCAGCAGTGAGGCAAGGAGCGGGATGTCAAGCACGCCTACAATTTTCTCATTAATAATCTAGTTAACTGAATTGATCATTAGTAATAGGATTACAACAATTATTGTGTTGTCAACAGTTAAAAATTATGAACTAGTGGCCTAAAAAGATGCTAATGAGAATAGAACAGTGGATAGAATGAGATAATAGGTTGAGAGTGAAAAAAGTCTGACTAGGTCATTGTGTAGTATCAAAAAATCACTCTGCAATGAAAGTCAGATGGAGAGGCAGCAGAGTATATGTGTCATTTGCTAGTGGATTTAAGCAACATCAATAGAAGACTGGCAGTTTAGCATGCCAAATATCCTCAAAGAGCAATCCCTTGAAGTTTATTTATAATACTTTCCCAACTGCATGGAAATGCTTTTATAATCTGCAGAGAGACATAAAACCGGTAAAAAGATAAGCTGATTCTCTGAGCATGCGCTAGCATAGACGTTAGATTAGTGAGCCAGGTGAGATGCTTGGACTGTCAATCAATGGGAAAGGAGAAGTGGCATGAGCAGCAGGGTATTGAAAATCTGGTGCTCCAAGGGACTCTGCCCACCTCCCGATGCTCCAATAAGCTCATTTGCATAAAAATAAAAACACATTTTACTCAGAAATAGTGCTTAACCCTTTCAGGACTGGGTGAATAGGAATTTAAAATGGCCCTGGAAAAGAAAAACTAAAAGTGGCCTCAAGTTGTAGGCGAGTCCAAATTGACAGAAGGTGGGGTAACACAAGTAGGTGGGGCCAGCGATACCGTAATGCAGCACAAAAAAACACCTGAGCAAAATCAAATACCACAGTGCAGCACAAAATACTGCCCTATCTCCATATTGAGGAAGGTGATACAGTTGAATTCAGGAGGACACTTGCGGCCGCTGACCAGGTGCATGAGTACCTAATCCTCCTAGCATTAATTGAGGTGCATGAGCACCAGATCATTACATACCTGGCGAGTCGCCATGAGGAGGACCTGGACGGCCTCCTGGGCATCGGCCTACCGGGAAATTTACCTGTAGGGTAAATAGCCAGTCCACCCCTGAAGATATACTATTTATTTGTAGTAGATTTCTGGAGATTGGTCATTGATAAAGAGATTGATGAAAATGCTGTACAGAAACCTATTCATTCATTATTTTATTTCATTATTTTTATTTAATTATTTTATAATATTTTATTATTATTTTATTATACAGGAATGACTCTTTTTGCCCCCAATGTCCAGGTTTGTGATTTTCTACATTCAGATTGGATTATGTTGCTTATGTACTTTTTTGACCCTGTCGAGTCTATTATACAGGCAAAACAATTAGACCACTATTAAAAAGAATACAGGAACATACAGTATTTGTTTCCTAGATACTGGTAAGGGCTGTCCCAGATTTATCAACCATTTATTATCCATTTCAATCATGTTCATGCTGGAAATGCTGGTTTTCCTTCATTTGTGGGTATTGAAATGGTTAGTAAAACTCTTCTCACATACCTTTTTATTGGAGAGGGAAACACATTTGATAGTGAAATCTAAGGCTCTCTGAATGAATTTAATAATTTGATCTCTTTTCTATAGACTACTATGTTTGCAATATATTTATATATACAGTACAGACCAAAAGTTTGGACGCACCTTCTCATTCAAAGAGTTTTCTGTATTTTCATGACTATGAAAATTGTAGATTCACACTGAAGGCATCAAAACTATGAATTAACACATGTGGAATTATATACTTAACAAAAAACTGTGAAACAACTGTAAATATGTCTTATATTCTAGGTTCTTCAAAGTATCCACCTTTTGCTTGGATTACTGCTTTGCACACTCTTGGCATTCTCTTGATGAGCTTCAAGAGGTAGTCACCTGAAATGGTATTCCAACAGTCTTGAAGGAGTTCCCAGAGATGCTTAGCACTTGTTGGCCCTTTTGCCTTCACTCTGCGGTCCAGCTCACCCCAAACCATCTCGATTGGGTTCAGGTCTGGTGACTGTGGAGGCCAGGTCATCTGGCGTAGCACCCCATCACTCTCCTTCGTGGTCAAATAGCCCTTACACAGCCTGGAGGTGTGTTTGGGGTCATTGTCCTGTTGATAAATAAATGATGATCCAACTAAACGCAAACCAGATGGAATAGCATGCCGCTGCAGCCATGCTGGTTCAGTATGCCTTCAATTTTGAATAAATCCCCAACAGTGTCGCCAGAAAAGCACCCCCACACCATCACACCTCCTCCTCCATGCTTCACGGTGGGAACCAGGCATGTAGAGTCCATCCGTTCACCTTTTCTGCGTCGCACAAAGACACGGTGGTTGGAACCAAAGATCTCAAATTTGGACTCATCAGACCAAAGCACAGATTTCCACTGGTCTAATGTCCATTCCTTGTGTTCTTTAGCCCAAACAAGTCTCTTCTGCTTGTTGACTGTCTTTAGCAGTGGTTTCCTAGCAGCTATTTTACCATGAAGGCCTGCTGCACACAGTCTCCTCTTAACAGTTGTTGTAAAGATGTGTCTGCTGCTAGAACTCTGTGTGGCATTGACCTGGTCTCTAATCTGAGCTGCTGTTAACCTGCGATTTCTGAGGCTGGTGACTCGGATGAACTTATCCTCCGCAGCAGAGGTGACTCTTGGTCTTCCTTTCCTGGGGCGGTCCTCATGTGAGCCAGTTTCTTTGTAGCGCTTGATGGTTTTTGCAACTGCACTTGGGAACACTTTCAAAGTTTTCCCAATTTTTCGGACTGACTGACCTTCATTTCTTAAAGTAATGATGGCCACTCGTTTTTATTTACTTTTTTTCTTGCCATAATACAAATTCTAACAGTTTATTCAGTAGGACTATCAGCTGTGTATCCACCTGACTTCTGCCCAACGCAACTCATGGTCCCAACCCCATTTATAAGGCAAGAAATCCCACTTATTAAACCTGACAGGGCACACCTGTGAAGTGAAAACCATTTCAGGTGACTACTTCTTGAAGCTCATCAAGAGAATGCCAAGAGTGTGCAAAGCAGTAATCAAAGCAAAAGGTGGCTACTTTGAAGAACCTAGAATATAAGACATATTTACAGTTGTTTCTCATTTTTTTAAGTATATAATTCCACATGTGTTAATTCATAGTTTTGATGCCTTCAGTGTGAATCTACAATTTTCATAGTCATTAAAATACAGAAAACTCTTTGAATGAGAAGGTGTGTCCAAACTTTTGGTCTGTACTGTATATAATTCATTTTTATTTTTTTAAGTTATATATGACTATTTGTGCTGTTTTTTACATTGGTTGTTCCTTCTGTTTTTAATCTACATGTACAGTGGTTCTTCAAGTTACAATATTAATTGTTGAAACAATGGTCACTTTAGTCCATAACTGGATGGAAAACTAGGAATTGGTTCTGAAGCCCCAAATGTCACACCAAAATAGGGAAAATGGGAAAATGAAGATTTAAGAACAATAAACAGATAACTAACACAGATAAAGCAAATCCTTACATATAACAGTCAGGAATAGCTGCTGGAAGGTGTAATTTTCTACGATGAGGACAGAACATTCTTCAGTGTCCTGTAAAGCACACGGTGTATAAGAAAAATAAAATGAAGCCCTCCAGACTTGACATCCAAACAGGCAGGTCATCCTGGCACAGACAGAGGGCAGTATAGGACATGTAGTACCGGACTGTACTGTAAAGAGGAGCTACCAAGCAACCAATAAACCAATACATGTGTTTTACAAGAGAAAGGGACATGCTGATTGGTTGAATCGTAGTCTGAGGCATTGTATGTGGAGTCAAGTTTCAACTTACGATGGTCCATTTAAGACCATTTTAAGTTGAAAATATTGGAACCTGTGGCGATTGTATCTCGAGGGACTGCTGTATTGTAAATTATATGTGTTGGAGGCAGTATTTTAATGGCCAGATGAAAGGCAAGTAGTATGAAATGGCTGTTGCCTATGTTCAATGTAAGTTCTTAAAGTGATGGAATAAAATGATGCTTTAAAGGCTATGCACACCTTCGAGGGCAATTTTTTAAATTATTGCATTGTACTCATTTTGAGCTAAAAGTCATTTTTTAAATTGTTCTTTATTATAAATGCAGAGCCCTTTTCTCTGTACACATCTGAGATGCTCTAGTAGCAGTCTTTTAAATCTTCTCTCTCTTCCGTCAGCCAGTTCACCTGACAGGCTCCATATGTCAAGGTTGGGGTACACAGAAAAGGGAGATGTGATCCCTGAGCTCTCCCCAACCCCTGTCCCTGCCTAATTGCCTCCGTGTCCTAGGCGACACGGCGACAACCACGAGGACTGCAATTACTCTTGACTAAGGTGCAGGGAAAAGGGAAAACAAACAGAGACGAACAAAACACAGAAGAATCGTCAGCTAGCCGTGTCAGAAAACCAGAGATAACGTCAGTACAAAATCAGAAGACGGTAGAGTAGTCAGGTACGAGCCAAGGGTCAAATAAGCAGTAGAATACACACGATACAACGCACAAGCAGGAATAGCAAGGATTTGCAAAAACCAGCAAAGAGCAGAGAGGAAGGTAGGTATATATGCAGGAAGATATCCCACCCCTAGGTTCTGAATGGACCAGATTCAGAGAAGCCACTCAGCCCAGCACCTGAGTATTAACCCTAAGTAGACAAACCAAACATGAAGATGGGCGTTGGCTCCAAAACAACCCACAGTGTGAACATGGTTAAAGGCAAGGCGTAGGCACTAAACAGAAACACACAAAAACTCAGAATACCAAGCAAAACATAGAAAACCTATGTTCTCCGGTGACCAGACCTGACACCATATCTCTGCTCACTAACATTATAAACAACCATTATAGCTCAGTTCTTATCTTACTGATAAGAATGTGGCTTAAAGGGAACCTGTCACCTCATAAACGGACATAAAACAGCCAGTATTACCTTATAGTAGCCCCCAGTGTGTTATTAATCATGCGTTTGATCAGGTAATTTGATCCTCCATACTTGATAAAAACGATGTTTTAAGCGCCATCAGCACTAGCCTTCCAGTCAGCTTGAAGTCAAGGAGGCAGTGGCCTCCTTGCTTCAAATCAAGCTAAGCATGCCCCTTACCCGCCCCTCTTGCCTGTGAGTGACATAATGTAGCATGGCCTCCTGTCACCGGCTCCTTCAGTTAGCCGGGTTTCATCTGATCACTGCGCAGGCCCCGGCAGTTCCAACCAGCGCGTGTGCGTGCGCGCATGCCCTCCAGCACGCGATTCCTCTGGCTTCCTGGAACTGCCAGGGCCTGTTTTTATCAAGTATGGAGGATGAAATTTCCTGATCAAACACATGATTAATAACACACTGGGGGTTTTATGTCTGTTTTTGAGGTGACAGGTTCCCTTTAAATAAGTGTCCATGACCTCTTAAAGTGGATTTAGATGGACTAATAATTGTCCAGATTATCGTGAATGACCATTTCTGCGAATGCTCTTTCAAGATAATCTAGCCATCTAAATGTGCCACCGATCACCGGGTGATCCTGTTGTTTGTGCAGGCACAGCAATCATTGCTTCTGGGCAGCAGATCATGCTGTCTAAACAGTGATCTGCACCCTGAAATAATGATTCTGTATGAGAACGAGCAATCACAGTAGCAATCCTTCATTTTCATACTGTGAAGGAGATTGATGCATGTAAATGCGCTTCGCCTTCACTGAACAAACAGCCAACTGTTTGAAAGGAACACTTCCTTCCGACAATCTGCTTCTACATTGTGCAGTCTAAACCAAGCTTTTGTAATTTAGAGATAAGGTTTATTATATGACCCGCAAAAAGGTGAAAGTAAAAGTACCAGTCACACAGCTACAAAAACAGTTAACCCTTTATGATAGACTGGCTCAATATTTTTTTAATGAAGACCAATTTGAGTAAAATGCAATAATAATAAAAATGCCCCCAAAGGTGTACATAGATACAAAAGATATTTTCTTTCACAACTTTCAGCACTTTTTATAGTATTAATCAAGTACTGTTGTTGTAGTATTAATTGAGTACTCTGTGCCAGCAATGTTTCTATATGGTTTCTGTATGATGTTATTTAAAGTAGCTTTCCCACAAAAGTTTTTATTCTCTGACCTGTTAGAAAGCTCCCTGATGTAAACTATAGTTGAGGTAATCTTCTTACCAGTGACTTTATTTGTGAGTTATCCCCTCCCTCCTTATTCTCAGCTGTGTCATGTGACTAACAGGAAGTCAGTTACTTCTCTATTCATTCCTATGAGACTGAGAGTGAGGCTTCCAAAGGAATACATAGAGAAACTGACTTCCTGTCTATACATAAGATGCTGTTCTATTTGAAAAGTCTGAGTGCTGGTCACATGACACAGCTGAGGATCAGAAGGGTGGGGATAACTCACAAATACAGACACTGATGAGAAGATTGCCTTCACTACAGTTTACATCATGTACCTTTCTAACAATTCAGTGAACAAAAATGTTTGAGGGAGTGCTTTAAAGGGGTTGTCCAAGTTATTTTTTTGTTCTTTATATGTTTCTAACTTGTCAGGTATAACAACTTTCCCATATACTTTGTGTTTCTAAAGCTGCTGGTTTCTCAGAGTTGACTGAGGGTCACATGACCTGTGATGTCACCTTATCTCTCTGCTCTGTGATGTTTCGTTCACAAGCCTCAGAGTTCAGATAACAGTCTGTACACGAGACGTCACTGGCCACGCCCCCTTTCTTTGCCGGGCTCCTGCTATCTGCTTTCTTCCTGGTTTCCTTCAGATAAAACATTAACCCCTTCAGCCAGAACACACTGAGGGCTCAAGGCTTTACAACAAACAGTAGCTGCAGCAGTGAGAGGAGACAAATGCTGGGCACAAGAGCTGTAGAGGAATTGTATTGTACAAGAACAGGTAGGGAGAAATTCCTGTGTGTATCAGCAGTGTCATTGTACAGCTGGGACTTGTAGTCCTGCACATACAACATGCTGCTGAGTATTCCAGCAGGCAGACATGTCACTCAGCACTTGTATTCATTCCCTTTGCAGAGAGGGGGGGAGGGGGAGGGGCTGAGATTGTTGTTATTGCATGTAAACAAAGACCAGAAGAGAACCAGGGAAATTAGGAAATATGGATTTTTTTTGCCTAAAACTTGCTTAACTTAGTTATATATTGCTGCCCATCAGATTTACAGTGCTATATATTTTTTGTCATAACTCGGACAACCCCTTTAAGCTCTTGGCACACTGCATTGTGTTATTTAACCACTGTGTGCTAGTACATTTTATAACTGTTAAAAAGAAACTGGAATTGGAAAATATAGCTATTGTGAGCAGTAGAGGCACCCATTCCAGCTTACATTGTCCCTGCTGATCAGAGGATCAATGGATGTTTGCTTGCAGGTTTCTCCTGCAGTCTATCTGTATGCTCAAGTCCCAGTGTCTTGTGTTAGTGAACCACCTGGTAACCTGTATAAAAAGTAACTCTTTGCGTAGGCATGCAGATTTTAAAGCAAGTCACTTCCTATACAGGCCCCTGGGAAGTTTATGACCACTACTATGTGGACCCGAATGTATAGTAAGGTTGCAGGCTCGGCATACCTGAAAACAGCTTTAGATCTTCCAGTTGCTGGTGACTGTGTAAAGCTTTGGGGCTGGAATGGGTGATCTTTGCAGAAAATGATGTCAAATTAAAAAAATAACAGTAAAATACCTTAAACAATATACAGTATGCTTTTTTCTTTCCTTCGTAATATGTAAATCTGAGACAGGAATCAGCAGGTGCCAGTAGTCATGACCCTGATCCAGAATAACATAAAGCAGCTCTCCAAATTGATTGACTCATGTTTAGGGCACAATTGCCCTGATATACAGTAGACCTAAAATAGTCCAAGAAAAATGAGTGAGTAAATTACATTATCTGTTAGAATGTTTGGAGTGCTGCAACATTTTTTTCTTTGAATTTGAGCTTGGTGATGAGAGATTGAAGGTGGCAACAAAGCAAACTAATTGCTATATTTGTTTTATAAATGCAGACATGCCTCAATGCCCTGAGAATTATCTGTAATCTTCTATTATTTTACAACTAACATCAGATACTTTCTAGCCATACATGATGTTGGAGAAGTGTGAGACGAAGTGCACACTGATGACTTATGTCCCCACTGGGTATATATTTCTGTACTTTCTAAATTGCTAAGTCAACAGCACTTCTGCTTCACTTATGATGTACTTGGTGATTTGACATGAGTGAATATGAAATATTTCAATGCTTTACCAACTAAGAAATTCTGAAGACATCACACACAGCATGCATTTGTAAGGGCTATTCAGAGTAACAGAACTCATAATATAATATTTCATCACACAACGCTATGTATTTTAGCTATCTATAAATTGATTTATATGGGGTATATTGAGAAGGATATTTGGTGGGGGAACTAAACAACACTGCAAGAAAGGGCTTCCTTCTTCCTTTCATTTCTGTGTGTAGGTACTTACTATATTTCTTGCAGAACATTGTGGGGCTTCCCCCAGCGATAACCATCTGATTGTCATGGTGTAGCAGCCAGACTGAGACCAATCAGCTGATTACTAGGATGCCATCCTTTAAAGAAGTTGTCCAGTAATGAAAACCACTTTAACATACACAGTAGAACATAGTATCACCTTTTCACTAATTTTTTTCCCTCTGATTCCAATAAACTCTATACCAAAACCACATGAAAGAAGCTAGAGAGGACTGGATGGAAGGAAACTACTTTAGTCTAAAGCTGCACATGGATTTTTGTAGCAAGATTTTCCAGTTTTAACTGTTGAGCTATGGCTGCTGTCCAAAGGAACACAACAAAGTGGTTCTCCATAAATTATTTAAAATGACTTCTAGCAACCCACTAGTAATGATGTCATCCTGTGTGCAATATGACATCATGGCTGAGGAGCCTGACAGGAACGGGGATCCTGTTCCCTGTTTCTGACAAGCTGCTCAGCCTTGATAGCATTTCACACACAGGACTGCATCATTATTGTCTATAATAGTACAAAGTTCTGGCTCTACAAAATAACAATGAAGATTATCTATGTGTGATATGCCATCAGGCTGAGTAGCCTGACAGGAACACTGACCACTGTATTGCGGGAGCTGGAGGGAAGTGTAATGAAGCAAGGCCCTGCCCTCTCCCTCATGCAGCTCAGTAGCTGGACACAACTTTTTCTATTCACATGCTAGGAAGGGTTGCTAGCAGACATTTTAAATAATTCCTGGCAAACGCCTTCATGGAACTTAGTGCACTCCTGTGGACAGCGGCTGTCATTAAATAGTTAAAGGGGTTGTCTCATTTCAACATTTATGGCGTATTGTTAGGATTTGCCATAAGTGTCAGACAGGTGCAAATCCCACCTCTGGGACCTATTTCCAGAATGTGGTCCCCAAGATGAAGGAGTGAATGTTGCATATGCGCAGTGTTCTCTCTATTCACCGCTATGGGACTTCCCTAAATAGCTGAGCAAGCATGCTTGGCTTTTTCCTGAATTCCCATAGCACAAGTGCAGCCACTTGTCCATTTACCGCTACGGGACTGCCAAAAAAAATCCAGTGCTGGTCTATTCTTGGAACTCCCATAGCAGTGAATGGAGCATGGCAGTACATGCACACCTGCTCTCCCTTCACTTCATGGGGCCTCTTTCTGGGGATAGGTACAGGTCCAGGTGGTGGGACCCATTCATGGTATATCTTAGAGATGCCATAATGGTTGAGATGGGACAACCCCTTTAAAATCTGGTGGCACTACAAAAATGTCTAGGTGTAGTTAGCCTTAAAAGGGTAATCCAGTTATGCAAGAATGAGCACTATGTGCCCTAAAATAAACAGAAAGGCCAGTCAGACATGTGCGCAGTGCCTCCATTCATTTCTATGGGAGTTTCCTAGAGATAGCCAAGTACAGCGCTCCTCTATCTCCGGAACTCCCACCGAAATGAATGGAGCAGCTGAGCATATGCCTGAACTTCCACTACATTCATTTTGGGGAGCTCCATGTGGTTCAGGGTCCCATTCTCATGATCTTTGACCCCTCCAATCTAAAAGTTATGCACTAACCTTTGCATAGGGGATATCTTCATCTTCATGTATCCATACTAGAGAGTGGGGTAGTGGTAGTGAAGATTGTGCAGAATATTATGACTTGTATAAGCTCAACCTAAATAGCTTTATTGTATTCCACACTTTTGTTATCCTGCATGTTCAGTGAAATCTTCATTTTTTTCTGTTATTAGTTAAATAGGATGGGGTTGATCTACAATAGAAGGCTCAGCCTATGGAAAAACATGCCACTATTTTAGAAAATATAGATGACCCCCTTCAATATGAGCATAAAATAATAAATACCATTTAATTTGTTACATGCTTTTGTTCAATTACTTTGTTTTACATGATAAACAATGTTACCTTGACCACTTGCTTTTTTGTGCTTTACTGTTTCTATGGTAACCGTTTTTTGAATGCTGTAGCTTATATTGAATTTTTTTTAGCTGTGATATGTATGTACAGTATATACCCATAAATATAAAACACTGATTATATTAAGTGGCAAATCAATGTAGGTTTTATGTTAATACCAAATGTAAATGTAAAATGTTTATCTAAAATAACCATTGGCAAGTCAAATATCATCTGTATAGAAAAATAAAGAATGACTATAGAAGCTATTCCTGTTGTGTAGAAAGCTACTGGGAGACACAACAAGGAATATATAAAAAAAAACTATTGTCATTGCTCTGTAATAAAAGAGAAAAGTATATCAGTTTAACTATTTTTTAATTCCCATACCCTGAAATATGTAGCTATAGCTCTATTCACATCCTGTTTTTGGCTACATTGGAGGTATATGTTAGGAATATTATCGGACGTATGGCACCGTATATGGACACATGGGCATATGTTGGCCATTGACTCCCTCTGTAAAAAAAAAAAAACAATATCATGCAGTATGTACCCATTTTTACAGTATACCTCTGCATAGGAAAGTGTAGAAAACTACACTTTCCTGTACGGTGAAATAAAAAGTATGC